>ML106715.1:54120-74164 GCA_003697995.1 Taxidea taxus jeffersonii | reverse complement strand
GTGTGTGTGTGTGTGTGTGTGTGTGTGTGTGTGTGTGTGTGTATGTGTAAAATAAATACTCTTCAGCCCCCTTACTGAATCCTTCTTATTGCCACTAGTGCTGCCTGGGTAGTCATCAAATCCTTCATGCCCCTCTGACTGGGGAGTTCTAATGAGACCCAGCTTAGTGAAGGTATAGCCCAGGCTCAAGAGTGAGCAGTCACTCTACCACGTTGCCTATCTGATCTTTGCAGAGATAGTACTCACTGTACTCTAAAACTCTGCAGATGTTATCTTTGTATTATTTCCAAGTGAAATGCTACGCCAGAACACACAGTTAAAATGTGCTTCCTTTGAATCATACTTAAAATAATTTTCTCGTTGTGTGTTTTAAATGTTAACGTGTCACAAGTCACGTTTCTGAAGCCCCCCTCCCCCCTTTTTGGGGGGTGCTGGGTTGTTGTTTGTCAATTCCATATCATCCCTCTCACTTGCCAGGGTGGTTCTGGTTCAGACTCTGCCAGTGAGAAGAATTTGTCTGATGTCTGGAAGGGGAAATTATTGGAAAAGCCAACATTCCCTGGTAAGGGCTCTGGACCGACGGGGGTGTGAGGTTGTCAAAGCTTCTGGGTAAACTAGGACTTTGAGGGCTGCAGGTGGCTGAGAGGAAACAGCAGCAGATTCCCAGCTATTCCTGGAATTCCTGCAATTCCTCACATTCTTTACTTTTTAAATTTTTTTTAAGATTTTATTTATTTATTTGACAGACAGAGATCACAAGTAGGCAGACAGGCAGGCAGAGAGAGAGAGGAGGAAGCAGGCTCCCTGCTGAACAGATAGCCCCAAGCGGGGCTGGATCCCAGGACCCTGAGACCATGACCTGAGCCGAAGGCAGAGGCTTAACCCACTGAGCCACCCGGGTGCCCCAATTCCTCACATTCTTGATCCTCTGGGTTTCCTGAAAGCCAGCTGAAGTTTTTGCCTGATCCTCATTTTTCCTACCCTTCCAAATGTTGTGTAGTTTTCTCATTCCCTGGATTAAATCCCTGTACTTGAAATGTCTCCTGAGGTTTTCCTTTTCTTAGCTGAACCCTGATTGATGGGCTGGCTCTGAGAGTGCATGTGAAAAGACAGAGGGAGGTCTGGAAGCGCAGAGAGATTCTCCGTGTTTCATGAGTGAAATGACTCAACATTTTAGAGATACTGATTGATTTCTAAATTTATAATTTCATTGGAATTCCAGGAGAGGTGGTTTTTTTTTTTTATAACAAAATAGAGAGCTGAAATACACAGATAAATACATCTACATGTAAAATAGAGATATACAGATACATATATAAATGTTTCTCTATATCTAATTTTTCTGTTCTCTATTTTATTACTTTAATCTATCTGCAAGTACCATTTTTTTCACTTTGAGTTTGTAAAGCATTTTAATATTTGATAGTAGGAATTCTCCTTTTTAAGTTTTTCCTTTGTAGACCTTTATTCTTCCTTATATATTTTGGAAAATATAAATATATATGTTATATATACAAATATGTATTTGTATATATAACATATATATTATAAATCAAAATATATATTATAATTTATATTTATATATAATATATATTAATATACAGTATATAATATATAATATATAATTATAATTTATAATATATTTAACATATAATATATATTTATAATATATAGTATAATTATATATAATTATATAATATATATTTATATAATATATTATATATATTTTATATGGTATATATTACATATAAGATAATATATAAATTATATATAATATATAATATATATAATTATATATAATATATATATATAAATGTATATATATAATATATATTTTCAGGTACCTCACCTTCTCCTCCATTCCCTCCTAAAATGCTGTACTATACATATTTAACATACAAATATTAATATATATAAACTTGGCATAGGTGAGTAGAGACTTTATACAATAGTGGAGACAGTATGCAGTCTCACATCATGAACAGAAATAATCATTAGTGGGATTAAAGCCCTCAGTATAAAAGAGGAAAATGGTGAAGGACAAAGCCAGGAAAAATAACGTGAGAGAATCTTTATGTCCTCTGAATACGGGAAGTTTTCTTTAAAAAAAAAAAAACAAAAAACCAAAAAAAAAAAAAAGAGCACAAAATTCAACGACTTCACAGTTCAAGGTTTAAGTGTCATGAATAGGGGGATCCCCTTGGGAACACAACTTGAGGTTGATAGAACCTCACCCAGGTTCCCAAGGAGACTGTATATTACAGTCTGTTTGTGGTCCTGGCGAGCAGACACAACCCAAGGGTCCTGCACTAGAGAATAAGGAACATGTAGTGCATGTTTCCTGAGAATATTAAGCTGTAGTTAAAAGCAATGAGATAAATGTGTATTACAGGAACATGGATAAAACTTAAAAACATCCTGGCAAGGGAAAAACATGACAGAATACCATCTAGCACGATGCCATTCTATGATCAGGCTAATGCATTTTTTTCAATATGCACCCTGTATGGAAAATTTATTTTATTTTTTAAAGATTTTTTTTTTAATTTAAGCTTTATTTAAACATATAATGTAACCCCACCACCCTCTCCCAACCCCTCTCCCCCTCACCCCCCTCAGTTTGTTTTATGACATTAAGAGTCTCTTTTGGTTTGTCTCCCTCCCGATCCCATCTTGTTTCATTTTTACTTTTCCTACCACCTTAACTCCCACCCCCATTGCATCTCCACTTCCTCATATCAGGGAGATCATGTGATAGTTGTCTTTCTCCAGTTGACTTATTTCACTAAGCATAATACGCTCTAGTTCCATCCATGTCATCGCAAATGGTAAGATTTCATTTCTTTTGATGGGTGCATTGTATTCCATTGTATATATGTACCACCTCTTCTTTATCCATTCATCTGTTGATGGACATCTAGGTTCTTTCCATAACTTGGCTATTGTGGACATTGCTGCTATAAACATTCGGGTACACGTGCCCCTTTGGATCACTACGTTTGTATCTTTAGGGTAAATACCCAGTAGTGCAATTGCTGGGTCATAAGGTAGCTCTATTTTCAATTTTTTGAGGAACCTCCATGCTGTTTTCCAGAGTGGCTGCACCAGCTTGCATTCCCACCAACAGTGTAGGAGGGTTCCCCTTTCTCCACATCCTCGCCAGCATCTGTCATTTCCTGACTTGTTCATTTTAGCCATTCTGACTGGTGTGAGGTGGTATCTCATTGTGGTTTTGATTTGTATTTCCCTGATGCCCAGTGATATGGAGCACTTTTTCATGTGTCTGTTGGCCATCTGGATGTCTTCTTTGCAGAAATGTCTGTTCATGTCCTCTGCCCATTTCTTGATTGGATTATTTGTTCTTTGGGTGTTGAGTTTGCTAAGCTCTTTGTAGATTTTGGATACTAGCCCTTTATCTGATATGTCGTTTGCAAATATCTTTTCCCACTCTGTCAGTTGTCTTTTGGTTTTGTTGACTGTTTCCTTTGCTGTGCAAAAGCTTTTGATCTTGATGAAGTCCCAATAGTTCATTTTTTCCCTTGCTTCCCTTGCCTTTGGCGTTGTTCCTAGGAAGAAGTTGCTGCGGCTGAGGTCGAAGAGGTTGCTGCCTGTGTTCTCCTCAAGGATTTTGATGGATTCCTTTCTCACGTTGAGGTCCTTCATCCATTTTGAGTCTATTTTCACGTGTGGTGTAAGGAAATGGTCCAATTTCATTTTTCTGCATGTGGCTGTCCAATTTTCCCAACACCATTTGTTGAAGAGGCTGTCTTTTTTCCATTGGATGTTCTTTCCTGCTTTATCGAATATTAGTTGACCATAGAGTTGAGGGTCTATTTCTGGGCTCTCTATTCTGTTCCATTGATCTATGTGTCTGTTTTTGTGCCAGTACCATACTGTCTTAATGATGACAGCTTTGTAGAAGGCTAGGGACCTAATCAATATTTTTTAAAGATTTTATTCATTTATTTGACAGACAGAGATCACAAGTAGGCAGAGAGGCAAGCAGAGAGAGAGGGAAGCAGACTCCCTGCTGAACAGAGAGCCTGATGTAAGACTCGATCCCAGGACCCTGAGACCATGACCTGAGCCGAAGGCAGAGGCTTTAACCCACTGAGCCACCCAGGCACCCCTGTATGGAAATTTAAATAGGGAATTCACTCAGGTACCCAAGTGACCTGAACCTAAAGGCCTACTTTTGTCAAGGTGTTAAGAATAAATCCAATTGCTGGATTTTAGGCTCCAAGTGTACCAGTAGCTCTTGGTGTAGTGCATTGCACAGACAGGGCTTTAGTAATAAACACTACTATGAGCTGTTCTACCCTAAATTGTCACCTTATAATATGTAGACCCAAAGGAGTGCTATCTCTTATTCCAAAAAAAGACACATTTGGTAACTTGTCATGTTGCTTCCACATTTGCGTGATTGGCTGAGCTCCGGAAAGTGACCAGAAGTGATGTGTGAGAGTCAGGATACTTGAATACTGTTCAGTTCGTTGAGTTGTTAATCTTCTGGCTCAGGAGCTGACAAACTGTGGCAAGCAGGGCAAACCCGGCCAGCTACCTGTTTTCACAGGAGCTGTGAGCTGAGAACGGTTTTTACATTTTTAATAGTTGTTCCACAGAACACCTCCATGACATCCTCGATTCTGCCTTTTGGCCTGCGAGAACTAAAATATGATCTGGCCCTACAGAAAATATTTACCAGCCCTTGCTGTGTGGTTCATTCATTCACTGGATGTTTACTAACACCTGTCGTGATTGTGTGCCAGGTGCTGTTCTAGGTGAGAACAGAGCATTGAACTTGAGAGGTAAAACGTCCTTTCATGGAGCTTAAATTCTAGTGGAGGGAGATTGAGAAAAAAGATAAATAAGGCATGGCCCATCAGTGCTATGAGCAAAAGTAAAGTGAGGGAGGAGAACGGAAGACCAGAAGGAGATGACATTGAAGACATTGAAGGCATGGCTAGTATTTAGAAAATATTACGGTATATAACTTTGACTGAATGTTTTATATTATTTCTTGATACGGCATAAGCAGTTTTCTGAGTCTTTGGGTAGTGTTCTCACTTACTTTTGTGAGACTCCACTATGATACATATAAAAGTGGACAGTTGCCTGTCTGGCCTGGTCTTTGCAACATCCCCTCTTGCAAAACCTCTGGTTATCCACCAGTCTTTGTCTGTTTCTTTTTTTTCTTCAACCCAAAGATAAGCATTCATTCTTATCAGTTTCTTATTCATCCTGCAACTACTTTTGGTGAATCTTTCCTGCCTTCACCTCCTTTCACTAAAATAGTGTTAAAAATTCTTACTGTATTTTTATTACAAAAACAAAATATAGCAGAGAAGCTGAATAACATACACAAAAATAGGGCAAACTTTAACTAACATTTTGGAATATAACCTTAAAAATTATTTTTTATAGCTAACATATATAATAATATATACAATACTATATATATAAAAATGCATATCTCATGGGATCATACTAAACTATGTATCATGTAATTGAAGTGATAGAAGGCAGTAAGGAGGTTGTTTTTTTTTTTTTTTTAAAGATTTTATTTATTTATTTGACAGATCACAAGTGGGCAGAGAGGCAGGCAGGGGCAGGGGAAGCAGGCTCCCTGCCAAGCAGAGAGCCCGATGTGGGTCTTGATCCCAGGACCCTGAGATCATGACCTGAGCTGAAGGCAGAGGCTCAACCCTTTGAGCCACCCAGGTGCCCCTAGGTTTTTTTAAAAATTTATTTTTTTTAATTTATTTATAAACAAGGAAATCTAGAGGTAGGAAGTTACTGGTATTCAAAGTTCAGTGGCTCAAAGATTTTAAGGCAAGTTCTTTGTGTGTCTTTTGAACTTTTCTCCCCTAATCTTGAAGTATTTGCTGTGGCTCCATCCATTTTAGCCACAGTCTAGACTGGAGGGAGGAAAAAGGGGAAAGGAAACTTTGTTGGCTTCTTCTTGCTGCTTTAACAAATTACCACAGACTTAGGCCCTTAAAACAACACAACTTTATAATCTTATAGTTTTGGAAGTCAGAAGTCTGAAACCAGTTTCACATCGCTAACACCAAGGCTGTGTTCCCTCTGGAGGCTGTCAGGAGAATCCATTGCCTGCCTCCTCCAGGTTCTAGGAGCTTCTTCACCCTTGGCTCACAGCCAATTCCTCCATTTTCAGGCTAATGATAGAGCTCTCCACATCTTCATCTCTACTACGACCCCTGCAACCCCTGCTTCTTCAAAACATCTTCCCTGACTCCGCCCTCCTGCCTACCCCCTTACAAGAACCCTTGTGATTATGTTGGAACTTCCTGGATCGTCCAGGGTGATTTCCCCATCTCAAGAAGCTTAACTTAATAACATCTGAAAGATCCCTTTTTCTGTGTAAGGTAACATGGTCATAGATTCCAGGGCTTAGGATGTGGATATCTTGGCAGAAGGCGTTATTCTGCCACTCACAGAAACCAATTAGAATAGGTAAAATTTCTGTCAAGAAAATGGAAGTTTCCCAGAAATTGCTCTCAGACTTGTGCTACTATCTTGTTGCTCAAGGCTCTATCTTGTGGCCACTCTTCAGTGACAGCTTTGATTGACCCCAAGGGGAGCCCCGTCAGGACTGCTCTGGATTTGGCCACAGTGACCTAACTGTTATGTTCCCACTTGATTGGTCACTGCCTGTGGGCTACCCCAGGAAGTGCATGAGCTTGAGCAAGGCAGTGTTCCCCAACTCTGACACATCCGGAAATAACTGACAGCTGGAAGTAGTCTGCAGACGTCATTGCCAGGTCTGGGGCAATAAATCTGTTCCTGAAGGGGATCTGGACAGGGTATCATGTTCTCCACTGCCGTCATGGTTTACAAGCTAAGGTAGGCATCTAGGTTTGGCTGTAGGAAGCTGTGCACAGGTGGTGTGATGGAAATAAAACAGTGAAGAATGTGAGGTTTTACATTTTTTAAAAAGATTTTATTTATCTATTTGACAGAGATGACAAGTAGGCAGAGAGGCAGTCAGAGAGAGAGAGGGAAACAGGTTCCTGCTGAGCAGAGAGCCTGATGTGGGGCTCGATCCCAGGACCCTGGGATCATGACCTGAGCTGAAGGCAGAGGCTTAACCCATTGAGCCACCCAGGTGCCCCAGAATGTGAGGTTTTAAAACAGTGGGTGAGATGACAAGCATGGGACCCAGGAAGGCTAAACTCCTGTTTTATCCCTGCCACTCATTCTCACTTTCAAGCTCATGAAGGAGGGAAAACATCAAAGAACAGACATAAATCTCATGTTAAGCTATCAGTCTGTTATCACAGCTCATGAGCAGTCTTCTACCAGAAGAGCTTTCTAGAAAACTGGGCTGGATTATGGGGTTTATAGTCAAGGTTAGGTGAGGTCTCTCCTCAGAAACCTACATCTTACCACCTGGGATCCAAGTGACAAACACTGGAGCAAACAAATAAAAGGAAGCAAGATTCTGGATGCACCCCGAAGTCCAGCCTTGGGGGTCATCACACAAAGGAAAGCAGCACAGAGAGGGTATCCAAGGAGACACAACCATGTGCATGACTGTTGACTTTGACTTTGACCCCATCAGTGTCACAGAATTAGGCTCAATCAGATAGTATTTCCTTCTCTTAGCGGATTTGGGGAGAGGAAAAGACAGATCAGCATATACAGTCTTGACTCCTTTTGTGGTTCATTTATACATATACATTTTAGACGTGCGTAGAGTAAAAATCTGAAAGAACACCTACCAAACATTTAAGAATGGATATATCTGTGGCCTGAGGTCATAGCTGGAATAAAGATCAAAACAGACAGGGCCACTACAAGATCATTAGAATCAACCAGAAACAAGTAACTCGGTTCTCCACACAAAATCATTCACAGGGAACCATCTTTCATCCCACAGAGGAGTATCTCATGATGGCCAGTGTTCATCCCATCAGATGGAACAGTATCCTTGAAGATGAAGCAAATATCAGAACCACTTGGCACTTTCCCCAAGCCTTCCTTGTCAAGAAATGGTAGCTAGATGTTTCAGAGTGTCAGGACGCAGGAGCCTCATCATGGCTTGCCGGCACACTTGTATGTCCTGGTGGTGCTTGGCTGATATTTCCTTGAACTCCGGGCTCTGTGGGTTTCAGTCCCCAGTAGTGCTGTGATTGGATTCACACGACAGGGGGCCGTGTCGTGCTTGGCACAGAAATGCCCACCACCATCACCAAACCCTGTATCTCATTCATTTGTTTGGCATCACCCAGTAATGCCTTCACTCCTGGCCACCAGGCCCTACAGTTGTGCGTTGTTGTACAGCACAGGCCTCCCGAGGACCCCCAAATCCCTTTGGTTTCTTGGGCCATGCCAACTCCCCTTTTAATAAAAAAAAATTAAAAACTGAATAAACCTGTTTTATTGTAAAAATAAAAACTTTGGAAGGCTAGATTTCTGCCCAAACTTTAATACTTTTTCGGGCAATACTCTTGATTGAAATAAGCCAACAGAACAAAGAGACAGGCTATGGGGGCCCTGGTGATGGTGAGCTACCAGAATTTCCAGGTTCTAATTTGTCTCTGTACCCGTTCAACCATGCTCCTTTTCTGATGGTCTGCCCCGCATGCACCTCTGCTTACCCTCACCAGCTAATAAAAGGAGGGTATAACTTTAAGACTAGGGTAAACACTCGTGCCAATCTTTGTGAAGATGGGCACTTCACATGGATAATCATTAGGGCCTAGTGACTGTCCAAGGTGCTCTCAGGATTAAGGTCTTTGTTTGCCTTTCTAAAAGCACACAGCCCTTTAATCCTTGATTGTTCTAGAAGTGGCAGATGATTTACTGAGATATTGCTTGTGTTTTGTTCTGACTGACGTAGAAGAAGAAAAGAATATCACATGTCTTTCCTTTTCTTCCCCACTCACTCTCTCCCTGACACCCCCAAACCAGAGGGCAGCCCAGGCCCCCAGTCCTGAAGAACAGAACCTTTCCTTGCCCTTAGGACAAAATTAAGAAGCTTTTGTTTTCAAAGAATTGTCTCTAGGGAGAAAGGCAAGTCTCTTCTTGAGTTCTGAGGTGGGAGTAAACAAACCTAGACAGCCTTGAGAGTTTGGAGGAAACCAGAAAGGGTTTTGTGTGGGCAGGTGGGGTGGTCCTTGGCTAGCACTAATGACCAGCATCCTGAACTCCTCCTAGTGCCCCAGGATATGGCACAGTGGCCCTCCCCAAACTTTTTGATCTATATAACCCCAGAAACATTCATATTGAACCTGGAGGGAGCAGAGAAGCCACCATAATGATTGAGACGGAATTTCCTAAAAGCCTAGTGAGAAGGGCCTCAGAGCAGATGAAATTGAATTAGGGAACAGAAGAAACATTTGAAACTTTACACCCTAGGTTGTGCATCAAAAGTTTCTCACATTTCTTATAGTTCCCTGATGTGTGTTATTATCAAGTTAGGTCAACCTCTTTGTGATGTTAGTGATCTTAGGGAACTGAGAAAATGGAATTTTTTACTCAGCTTTATCCTTTTCCATCTTTTATTTTTCCCTTCAAAATTTTTTTCTTTGGAATATAGTAGAGGGGCTTGGGAGAAAAGTCAATTTTTTTAAGAAAAAAAAAAAACCCACAACCATTCATTTGCTATCTGCTTCCACTTCCTGAGCTCTCCCTAGGACCTTTGAATGATAGGACAAGACAGTAAGTCCCAGCAACAGGAAGTCAGTTGGAGAAAATATACCATGGACTTTTCCCTCTGCCTGCTATTACTACCACACTTAGTCCTGTTAAAGAAAAGATACGGACAAAGAAACCAAAGAGTGGAAAAGTGTTCAATGACAAGCAGAGAACCTGATTTAGCTGTCTGCACTCTGAAGAATGAGGTCCCCAGGAGAAGTGAGCAGGTCTTTCAAACCATGTCCGTAGGAAAATCTTCAAGTGTCAGTGATGGGCAGGTGATTCCCGGCTTGTCAATCAAGCAGTGTTACTGCTAGAGGGAACTGTTGCTGCCTAGATGGCATACCCGCAGCTCTGTAGAGTCCCAGTTGTCATTTGCTCCTAAATCAGGCCAGGTAGCCAAGTCAGGGCTTAGGACTATCTTTCCATAACATTGATCCTAGCACAACTACCACCTCGTGCTTGATGGACTCCATCTTTCATCAGGACACGTTCACATGCATTACCTTATTTGGGGTGAGGGAAGCACAGACCCCTGCTCTCAGTTTACAGATGAGGAAGCAGAAACTTATTGAAAGTCCAGTAACTTATGTAAAACTGTTCATGACTAAGAGAAGAATGAAGAGGGACAAAAATGATTGAGTAGGACTGAATATCAGGCATGATGGCTGAATCATGTCTCTCCATTGAGAATTTCAAAAGACACACATGGCGAAGAAGGTCCAACCAGAGATTTCCATATTGAATTACCTAATCATTGTTATCTACCTTAGGAGCAGTAGAAATACTTTCTTTGGAGTAATTAACTTTTTACATGGTAAAAAAACAAAGCAAAACAAAACTGAAAAGCTTAAAACTTTTATTATAAAAATAAAAACTTAGGAAATGTAGTTATCTACACAAACTTTAATCCTTTTGTAGAAAACTTAGAAAACATGGGGGACAAATGACATAGAATAAGGTACCCACAACACAAAGGGTAACAGTAAGCTTTCCAGGGTTTTATCTACATACACGTGTGTGAGTGTGTGTGTGTTCACGATTGGGATCACACTACGGAGGCATTTTATGTGAGGTCTTTTTAATTTAACCTGATGTCCTAGCATGGCACCTGTTTTTATCCGGTAGGGCAGCCATAATGAAGTACCACAGACTGGGCGGCTTAAACAGAAATCTATTTTCTCAAAGTTGTCAAGGCTAGAGTCCAAGTCAGGCTTTCTGGGGTTGATTCTTTCTGAAGGCTGGAGGGAGAATCCGTTCCATGCCTCTCTCCTACCTTTTAGTTGTTTGCCAGCAATATTTTGTGTTTCTTAGCTTATGGAAACATAGCTCCAATATTCCCATAGTGATCTCCCTCTGTGCAAATTTTCCCTTTTTTATATGGACACCAGTCATGTTGGATTTGGCTTCCACTCAGCTCCATCATAACCACATATTAACCGATTGCATTTGCAACAACACTATTTCCAAACAATCTCACATTCTGTGGTACTGGGGATTTGGACTTCAACATATGAATTTGGGGGAACACAGTTCAACCCGTACAGCACCATGTAGCATTAAGGAATCCTTGCAACTTTCATTTTCATTGGAAAGAAAATACTTCATTGTACAAATACGGTGGCATTTATTCAACCAATCCTCTATTGTTTAATATTTGACTTGTTGCTTTTATTGTCCTGTTACTTAATGCTGCTTGTGAAACTTTTGATGATTCGTAATAAGATCCCTCCCATCTCAACATGAATGGGTCCATTGTGGCATTCCAACTAAAACTTAATGACCCAAACTCCTGAGAAATACAAGTCATAAAACCTACCCTCAGTCACGTTCTTTTAGCATATGTATAGAAGCAACTCTCTGTCTAAATCAGTGCCTGCCAAAGTGGAGTGCAATAAAACAATATTTAGGGATACAGAAAAAACATTGGAATTACTGTTTCAATTTTCTAGTAGACTAAGTCAATGTCTGGTTTGGTCTTATAATGTTCATGATGTAAAACTAGGGTACTACATACATATAACTTATAGATAAGTAAATATTCATAGATTGTGGGCAATTTCCCAAAAATCTTTTCCCAATAAGGATCATACATTGGAAATCTTGAATGTTTATCCAAGGACTTTTTCCCGACAATTCCTAAATTTTCTAGCTGTGAGTCACAAGCCAGAACTTAGGAAACTGCATACTTGCCAGATCATTACCTCTGCTTCTGGCTTGAGGTCTCCTTTCTGACTGCGAGCCCAGCCCTTTGATTCTTCTCCGCGTGACCTTGCCTTGGTTTCTAGCTTGGGTTCAGGAGTAAACCACAAGTAAATAAATCAATAAGTGACCAATGATCCTGGAGAACAGACAGGGAGGTTTAGTGGTGTGCGGTGTTAAGTGTCCACTGCCCTCCCACCTGTTCCATCTCCCATAAGCATCTTCAAAATGAAGAAGGAGAAAAGGACCCACTTCACACTGTCTTGAACTCTGCCCTAAGCAGTTTGCTGCTTACCATTTTCTTCTCCCAGATGTTTGCCATTTAGTCACCTGGGCCCGCCAAGCTGACAGTAGGGAGCAAATATTTTTCTTGGTTTGTTTTTCTGCTTGTACAGTTAGGAAGTGTGTGCTACCCACATTCCATGACAAGGTGTGAAATGGTGTGCCTGACTCTACTAGGGACAATGTTCAAAATGTGAGTCTTTAAAACAAAACAAAACAAAACAAAAGCAAAAACAAAGAGCCTGAAAAGATGTGAAAGAGAATGGGTAGAAACCCATCTTCCTGACTGCTGGAAACCAGACTTATCAGTCTTCTTAAGCTAGCAGAAAAGCAAATTTTAAACCCCAAGTTGCAAAACAAGATGGAATTAGCTTGACTTTAATGCAGATTTATATTCAGGAGTTACTTCTGGCCGAACCCTTTGCTCACTGTCCCGTAAGCCATGTTGGAATTACTTGGGGTTATTGTTCCATATAGTTTTGGGGTCAAGCCTATGGAAAGCCATCAATATTTTGGGTTTCATCACTTTTGTTTCTACTTATTTACGGAGATTTAAAAAAAGTGTGACCTTTTTGTAGAACATAGTGAAGTCATTCTCCCACTTAGAAGCAGGCCTCATTCTAGAAGTCTGTTTAGAAGTTGTTTAGAGCTATGAATACATTTTCTCCTTGACTTCTAGTCTGAACCAAAAGAGCATTTGTGCTGACATTTCAGTGTATAGAAGAATAATGTAGTGGTACTTGTTAAAAAAGAATTATTCAACCCCACCCAGAGATGTATGGGCTCAGAAGGTCTGCAGGGTGCCTGTGGATCTACATTTGCAAATGAAATCCCCAGGTGATATGATGCATTGAGAAGCTTACTATAGAGGCAGTTTAACCCACAATGGACTGAAATACCAGAGAGTTTAGATGAAAAATAGTAAAATGAAAGTTCCAAGCTGATAGAAAATATTTAGAATAGATTTACAAAACATATCTAGAACAGTGTACAATGAAAAGCAGATTTATTTAGAGTAGGATAAAGAGGTGCTGATTCATTTATCCTCCCAACAAATACCATTTGAGGTCCTACTTTGAGACAGGAACTAATTTCGATGGGAGGATCATAGTGATTTGACCCAGTTCCTCTCAGAGCTTCTAGTCATTGGAGGAGGCAGGTGTTAATCAATGTATCACACTAAATGAATAAATAATCACAAATTGAGGTAAGCACTCTGAAGAAAAAGCATACCATTCCCAAAAAGTGTATCAACTAAGGTTGGAGGTGGGCGGTGGGGGAAAATTTTCCTGAGGAAGATACTTGGGCTGAGATCTAAATGAAGTTGTCTCACTGATGTGTGATCGGTGGACTGGGTATAGGTGGCTGGGGCCAAGGGCATTCTAAGGGTGCTATGTACACAAAGGTCTAAAGAGGAAGAGGCACCTCCCTGGCTGAGAAATGGGAAGAAGGCGAGCGAGGCTGGAGCTCAGAAGTTGAAGTGGGGGATGGCAGAAGAGACTGGGGAGGGAGTCAAGATCCTTGTGTAATGATGCTGATCTTTAGCTCCAAGTCATTAAGTGGAGTGACTGTGTGTGTTATCACAGGTAGCAATGTGAGCAGATGGCAGGATGGCCAGAGTGGATATGAAGTATGAGTGTTTTTGCAGTGCTAGGAATGAGGTTTACTGGCCTTTTGGACTTGGGTAGAAAACTGGAAAAGGTGAGGAGAGAACAGATTCCAGAGATGCTTTGGAGGTTGTTTTTGGATTGGGTGTGGGGAGTGGGCATCACAGAAGATGTGTAGGGCTTCTGTCTTGTGCATTGGATAATGGTTATGCCTATAATTAAAATAAAAATAGTGGAGAAGACCAGGTACCGGGGGAAGATCATGAGCTTGCTCTTAGACGTGTTGAGTTTGAGGTATCAAAGCAGAGATATTTATGCAGGCCGATGGAGAAACACATCCTGAATTCACTGGAGTAGTTTGAACTGAAGGTACAAATTAAGGTCATCAGTGTCCAGATTATTACTGAAGCTGTAAGCATAAGTAATATCGTGGGATGAGAATTTAGATGAAAAGAGAAGAGGCTCTGGAACAAATCACTGGGAAACTTCAAAGTTTATGGCTAGTAGAGGAGGATGAGCTTGATAAATCTGCAAAGGAATGGCCAGAGAGGGGTTAAGAAGCCAAAATAGAACACAAAATAACCCAGGAGACTGTGGTGTCATGAAAGATGTGGGAAGAAGGAAGAGTTTCAAGAAAGAAGTAGCAGTCATTGCTGCTGAATGCTGCTGTGTGGTCCAGGAAGATAAAGAATGAGAAAAAGATTCCCTGATACGTGTAAGTGGATGTGCGTGGTGGATCCCGCGGGAGCCAATTTAGTGGCATTGGTGGGAATCAAAGCCACACTGGTCTGTCTTGGAAAGCGAGTAGAGGTGAGGAAATGGAACAGTTTCAAGGACTCTTACCAGGCTCTCAAAAGGTTAGTAGCATCAGTTTTTGTTTTCTTGTTTGTTGCCCTATTTCACTTGAAAGTGTGTTGCTTTCCTTTGATGTCTCAAGTAGTGGTATTTCTATTTTGATCAGCCCACCATTAGACTTGCAAAGAGAATAATTAAAGTTAAAAAAAAAACTGAAGAAGAATAGAAAAACAACTTCCATGAGAGATTGGACAAGAGTTCCAAGAAAAAGAGAAAGATTGAAAGGTGTTCACAAAGATATGTCTACAGATAGAAATAAAAATAAAAGTAATAGAACTATGTACAAGAGAACTGTTAGGACACTCCTATTATGTGTGAGGCACTCAGTAAAGCACTTTAAATATAATAACTCACTCAGTAATCATAGCCCTTGGAGTTATTCTGTAGATCGGAGGAATTGGGACACAGAGAGTTTGAGTGAATTGCCCAAGGTCATCTGGGTAAGTGGTAGTTGCGCTGGACCATAAACTCTGGTGTCTTGAATCTCCAGTCTTCATAACTAAATGAATGTGAGTTTGGCAAGTAAGTAGTAAGTGAGTTCAGAGTGGTAGAAAATACAGACAAAGCAGGAGACTTGACATGGGCTGAATCCCAGTAGAGTGAAGTGAATTGTTGCATAGGAGAGATGTGAGCAAATGTCCTGGACTGTGGACTACCAGTCCCTCCTCCTACAGATAGCCTAGCTAGTGATTTTGCTAGTGATTTTCTTAGAGACACGCCCCCCCAATACCCCACCTTTATTTAGGCTCTCAAGGGCAGGGGGTTGAAATACTCACATCTCATAGTGTATTCAGTCTTCTGTGTATGGTAGCCCTATGCTACTGCTTGAACTTAGCATAGTCTGACTCAGCTTTGAGGTCTAACCCCAGTGGTGGGATGATAGGAAAAATTCCTTTTGATAACATGTCCACAAAGTGTTTTTTTCTCTTGGCACAATGGCTAACATTCAATACTAGTAGCTATTATATTTATTATTGTAACCTCATAAATGAGAAGAGGGGGCACACATAGTTTTGAGGGTGCTCTTTTCGATGGGCAACTTGGCCATACCTTAGGGATTTTTTTGGTTTTGGGTTTTATTTGTTTGTTTGTCTTTGGCTTCTTTGGCATTACACTTTAAGAAGGGCTTAAAGCATGTTTAGGTGAAGGTAAATGAATTCATAGTTTTATCATATGAAAAACAATGGAGGGAATTAAGGATGAAAAAAAGAAGGAAAGGAACACTAACGGCAGAAACTTCAAGAAGGTACACTTTGTCTCAATACAAATAAGTAATTTCTAACAGCGCCTTTGAGAGTTGTAACACACTGCCTTAAGGAATAGTGGGTTTCTCAATCTTGGATGTGGTCGACGTGGCTAAATATATACTTGACAAGTGATAGCTATGTTGTAGACAAATGATTGATTCATAAGCTATAGGGAGTAAGTATACGGAAGATGCCTGTTAGAATAGGCACTCAATATATCTATTGAATAGATGAATAAATTAATGGAGCTGGAAGCTATATCCCAGAGAGTCTATGATCCCATATAATTCTTCACATCTTGGGAAATTACAGTAGAGTTTCAGTAACAAGGAATGGTTTTTTGATCCAGATGGGGCACTGCCTAAAGGGACAGGTCACAGAGGAGACACTGGACTTGGCTTTCGTTGGCATGGTGGCCAGGGAAGGATGAGGTATGATGATGAGGACACTGGTTACAGCCAGCTTCTCAGTTACTGCTCAGCTTCTGTTTTATCTTGAATCACTCCAAGCTCTTGGTGCATAATTACTATAAAAATGTTAGGAAAATACATCCCCACCTCCAAGGAGTATCACCATTGAAGGACAGGTGGCAGGGAAGCTCAGGCAAACAGCCACCAGGGACCCCCCCCCCCCAAAAAAGTACTTTCTGGCAAGCAAATGAACATTCATATTAAAACTGAAGTCATTAACCCTGATAATTACCTTGAAAGGATTTTTCTAAAATTTTTTAATGAAGAAACAAGAATACAAAATACATAGTTGACATCAGCTGTCCCACCCATGACTCTCAGCTAAATGTCTTTCAGCTTTTCTCTGTAGCTCCCTTCTGTTCTAAACGGTTCTAGGGCTCTACAGGAATTTATAAATTCTGATGTTGCTGATTAAAAGTAGCTTTACAAAAGCCTTGTTGATAAAAATAAGGGTGGCTACTGAGTAAACAGTTGTCCTGAATTGTCAAAATATGTCAACACAACTTGCTATAATACGTTTTGAACGGGTGGGTCAACTCTCAACGCATTAAACAGGCTCCTTTTTCTTCCTGTGGATTTTCTTTGACATTAAATTGTCATGGTGACAGAATAGCAGCATTGCCAGGAAAGAAATATGGGCCACACGCAGTAAAGCAAACCATGGGAACCGTTCAACTCACACATCCAGAGCTGACATTCAGATAGGACAAGTCTGCTTGCAAGGCTATATATTCTTGTGGAGTTGGCTATAATAAATGTGTCTCTCTTTTTTTCTTCAAGAGCAAGAGCAAGGAGATAAAGAATTAAGCAAAAAAACCTCATTGTGATTTATAATTCTGGAAAAGAAATAAGAACAGCTCTCAAAGCAGTGCAAAAATGAAATAAAGTAGAAATTATGATAAAGATCTCCTTTGCTGCCTGTAGAATTTGCCCTGGGACCTCAGGTAACCTTTGCAAATTTGAGTCCATCTCGTTGCTCCATTCTGACCCACTGTTCAGGAGCAGGAGTTTTCTGGAAGGAGCTGCTTTCCTGCTTCTTCATCTCCCCTGCCACCTGCTACTAGGGTTATTCCTGGCTCCCTACATTTGCTTTTTCAGAAAGGAAAAATGAGGCAAGAAGGTTAGAACTGGAAAAACTTGTAAGATCACGTAGCCTGACTTCTTCATTTTATCCATGAGAAAAAAACGATGCATCTAGAAGTTCGGTGGTTATCCCTGCCCACACAGGAAGCTAGTGGCATTACCATGGGTAAACAGCTAACACTTGTTGCAAAAAGGTTGTATTTTTAGTACTTTAAGTTAGGTAATTTAATGCTCCCAACAATCTTATGAAGTAGATACTAGGACCTTTATGCTTTTACAAATAAGAAGAATTTGTGTTTCTTGCTTCTGGTCAAAGCCGGGAAGTAGCCAAGCAAAGACTCAAATGGGCAACTACGATGGGAAAAGTCATGGGTTTGTTGTTGTTGTTGTTGTTTTAAAGATTTTTTATTTATTCATTTGACAGAGACACAGCTAGAGAGGGAACACAAGTAGGGGGAGTGGGAGAGGAAGAAACAGGCTTCCTGCTGAGCAGGGAGCCCAATGTAGGGCTCTATCCCAGGACCCTGGGATCATGACCCAAGCTGAAGGCAGGTACTTAACGACTGAGCCACCCAGACACCTAGTCACGGGGTTTTTGAGGAAGATAAATTTATGCTGCAATTCTTGCATTGGCACTTAACAGCTTTAATATGTCAGGAAATTTACTATAGCTCTCAAGCCTGAGTTCCCTCGTCTGTAAAAGAGGGTCATGTGGGATGGTTTTAAAGATAGAATGAAATTACATATGTCTTAGCATAGTGCCTGGCACTTAGGAAAGGCTAAGTTAACAGTGGCTATCATTTTTATTATCATCATTTTATTTATTTTTTTTTCTATTTCATTCATTCACCCATGTTCATACATATAGTCCTGGTTAATTTTTTTCCCAGCTTTATTAAGAAATAATTGATATACAACATTGTATAAGTTTAGGGTATAAAATGTGATGATTTGATAGACATATATATTGCAAAATAATTATGATAATAAGGCTAGTTAATACATACATCACCTTACATAATTACCATTTTATTGTTCCTTTTATGCTACTCTTGTAGCAACTTTCAAGTATATAATGGAGTGCTGTTAACTACAGTCACCATGCTGAATATTGGATCCCCAAAACTTATTCATCTCATAACTGGGAGTTTGTACTCTTTGATCAATATCACCCATTTCCATCACCCTGTAGCTCCTGACAACCCTCATTCTACTCTCCATTTCTTTTTTTTTTTTTTATTTAAACATATAATGTAACCCCACCACTCTCTCCCAGCCGCCCTCCCCCCCCATCCCCCTCAGTTTGTTTTATGACATTAAGAGTCTCTTTTGGTTTGTCTCCCTCCTGATCCCATCTTGTTTCATTTTTTCTTTTCCTACCCCCTTAACCCCTACCCCCTACACTGTTGGTGGGAATGCAAGCTGGTGCAACCACCCTGGAAAACAGCATGGAGGTTCCTCAAAAAATTGAAAATAGAGATACCTTGTGACCCAGCAATTGCACTACTGGGTATTTACCCTAAAGATACAAACGTAGTGATCCGAAGGGGCATGTGCACCCGAATGTTTTTTGCAGCAATGTCTACAATAGTCAAGTTATGGAAAGAACCTAGATGTCCATCAACAGATGAATGAATAAAGAAGAGGTGGTGTATATATATATACAATGGAATACTATGCAGCCATCAAAAGAAATGAAATCTTACCATTTGCGATGACATGGATGGAACTAGAGCGTATTATGCTTAGCGAAATAAGTCAACTGGAGAAAGACAACTATCATATGATCTCTCTCCATTTCTTTTTAAATTCAGATTTTTTTAGGTTCAACACATAACTGAAATCATATCATTTATTCCTCTGACTTATTTCACTTAGCAGAATTCCCTCAAGGTCCATCCATTTTATTATATTATATTTTTAAAAAGATTTTATTTATTTACTTATTTTTAGAGAGATTGCAAGTGGGGGGAGGGGCAGAGGTGAGAGAGAATCCCAAGCGGTTTCCATGCTGAGCACCGAGCTCGATGCTGGGCTCGATCCCATGACCCTGAGATGATGACCTGCCCTAAAATTAAGAGTGAGATGCCTAACCAACTGAGCCACTCAGGTGCCCCTCATCATTTTATTTTTATATCTCAGTCCTCTGGAGTCTATCTAGAGATTTCCACTAACCTATTTATCTTATTGTCCAGTATCATCCAAACACCTCTACAAATACAATGCTTATGAAGTCTTGAACCCTATTTTTCAGCTGCAGAGTTACATTAGAGTAAAAGTATATAGCCTCTTCAACAAAAGTAATTAAAACAAATTTTAGTTGTATTTTTTGTTCGTTGGTTTTTGAGCATCATTAAGGGTGTATGTAGTTTCCAGATTTCTTACACTCATTTTATTCCTCTTATTCTCTACTCATACCTGAAAGCATTTCCTCTTAGTGACTATCTCCCCAATGTCCCTTCTCCCACTGTCCCTATCTATAAACACACAATTATATTATTAGGCAAGGCTACCTTAGATAAAAATGTAAATATATGATCATCAAATTTCAGAGTCTACAGTTTCCTTAAAAATCATGTCATCTGATCATAGTTGGGGGAAGATGTGAGCTGAGATGTGTGGCTGGGGATTTATG
>ML106715.1:0-53720 GCA_003697995.1 Taxidea taxus jeffersonii | reverse complement strand
TCATCAATGTTGTAACTGTGCCCAGAGTTATTCCAAAATATATAACGTAGGCTCTGTAATGGGAATTCTTTGCTAAGGTTTTGGAAGATACTGGTTTAGAGCTTGGAAGCAGAGATACAAGATGTGTGGGGGGTAGGAGGGGAAGAGGAATGATGCTGAAAAACACCTGGAAAGTGACTTCAGATTTTAAATTTCATGAGGTCAGGGATACTTTATCGTGCAGAATTGTTCCACATTTCCTTTCAACTCTATAACTGGATGATGTTGACGATTAATTCTTTTATGCTTCTTCTTGCATCCAAAAGAATTGGTTAGTGGAGCCAAGCCCTCTTTATCCCTTATTTTAATAGAGAAGACCACCATAATATGGAATCAATAGTACATAATGGTTTATCTTCCAAGATATAAGAACTCAAATTTATTTATTTATTCATTCATCTATCCATCTATTCAACAACTCCCCTTTGTGGAGGACACAATATGATCCACCAAGAACTGACCAGGTTCTAAAGGACTGACTGACACAAACCAAGCAAGATAATGCTCATCCATTTAATTTATTTTTTTAAAGATTTTATTTATTTATTTGACAGAGACAGAGATCACAAGTAGGCAGAGAGGCAGGCAGAGGGAGAGGAAGGGAAGTAGGCTCTCTGCTGAGCAGAGAGCCCAATGTGGGGCTCGATCCCAGGACCCTGGGATCATGACCTGAGCCGAAGGCAGAGGCTTTAACCCACTGAGCCACCCAGGCACCCCTGCTCATTCATTTTAAAAGAGGAATAGTCACTTCTAATTATCAGAATGCTTGGGCATGCCTACCCTGAGACAACCCAAATTTGTCAGAAGATTGCTTGGACAATGTGGAATCAGAACAATGATTGTCATCTGCCTTTGTTTGTTTTAACAGACTATAGAATAGTCTGAAATACATACTTCTACCATAGTAACAATGATTACATTCAATTAATATCCATCCCATGAAACTTATTAAGTAAGTGTTATAAGCCCAACACTGTATTGACTAGCATTTACTATTACTGTATACCACTCAATTTTACAGATCCAGCAAATTATGTATAGAGGAGTTATGTAAGCCACCCAAGATGACACAGTGTTCCTTATCTGTTCCTTCCACAATTTGGTGATATCAGATAGCCTTCCTCTCTTTGGTGCCTCTCTTTATCCACTGGCATCAATCCTGAGGTATCAGTGAATTGCCACTTAGTCGCCTAACACTTAACATCACAGGGCTTTTATGCTGCTATTTCCCCAAGATTAAAGACTTGAAACTGGGGTGCCTGGGTGGCTCAGTGGGTTAAAGCCTCTGCCTTCGACTCTGGTCATGATCCCAGGGTCCTGGGATCGAGCCCTATATCGGGCTCTCTGCTCAGCAGGGAGCCTGCTTCCTCCTCTCTCTCTGCCTGCCTCTCTGCCTACTTGTGATCTCTGTCTGTCAAATAAATAAATAAAATCTTTAAAGACTTGAAACTAAAGACAAAGAGAGCAGGTTTAGTATAAAAGAAGGCTGATATTATAGATTGAGCACCAGTAGGCCTTCGTGTCTATGTTCTGTGTCAATGAATTTGCAGTGAACTAGCGAGCCATTCCTCTGTCTTCCTCTTTCCCCTACCCCTCTCCTTTTCTCTCCTCTCTTTCTCCAGAGGATGGTATTTGCAAGATAGTTGGGAAAGATTACACTTAGAGATATGGCCTGGGAAAGGGAGGTTTTCCTCCGTGTTGGGCCTTACGTAATGAGAAGATCATGATCTCCATAGCAAGCTTCTCTTTAAAATGCTAGGTGACTGACCATGTTCTGCAGGCAGAGCTAGGAGATTCTTGGGAAGTGAGCCAGGTGGCAGCAGGTCTGGGGAGGGGAGCATCACAGGCTAGGTAGATGTGCGATTGGACTTTCTTAATGATTAGGAAGCACTGGCCCACAGGTGAGACATACAGATCCTATTGACCTGGGCAAATAAAAGCACAAGAATGACTGACATGGACGACTTGAGAAGGTGAGAATATAGAAAACCAAATATAAGGTAGAAAAAGTATAAATACAACCAGATTAAAACAATTACTTTTAGTGTATGCCACTCTTAAAGATTCTTTTTTTAATATTTAAAAAAAAATTTATTTGACAGAGATCACAAGTAGGCAGAGAGGCAGACAGAGTGGGTGAGGGAGCAGACTCCCCGCTGAGTAGAGAGCCTGATGTGAGGCTCAATCCCAGGACCCTGAGATCATGACCTGAGCCGAAGGCAGAGGTTTTAACCCACTGAGCCACCCAGGTGCCCCAGGGCATGCCACTCTTGATCTTGGGGTTGTGAATGTGAGCTCAACGTTGGGGGTAGAGATTATTTGGGTGTTATGGAGGACATGTATTGCATGGAGCACTGGGTGTGGTACATAAACAGTGAATTTTGGAACACTGAAAAAAATAAAATTAAAAAAGAAAATATGAAATAAAAACTTTATGAAATATCAAAAAAATCACTTTTAACATTTACATGTGAGGATGTTTTACAGTTAAGAATAATGTAAAATCATATTCATTGTCCTGTTAATGGAGACACAAAATATTGATAAGAAGAAAGCTGAAAAATAGTATAGAGTGTACGACTGACATACACTCTATACATAGTATAGAGTGTATGAAAAATGTGTGTATGGAGCAGGCTGGTTGTAACATGTTACTAGTAGTTTTCATTACATGATGATATTGTGGATGACTTTTAATTTCTTCTTCACACTTATTTGAATCTTCTATAATACATTTATTTGTATTTTTAGAAATGTTTTTATTTTTTTTAAAGATTTATTTATTTACTTACTTATTTGTCAGAGATAGAATGAGAAAGGGAACACAAGTCGGGGAGTGAGAGAGGAAGAAGCAGGCATCCCGCTAAGCAGGGAGCCTGATGTGGGGCTCCATCCCAGGACCCCGGGTTCATGACCTGAGCTAAAGGGAGACACTTAATGGCTGAGCCACCCAGGCACCCCTATTTATTTATTTTTTTAAAGCTTTATTCATTTTAGAGAGAGAGAGGGGCAGAGGGAGAGGGAAAGAGAGAGAAGCAGACTCCAGACTGAGCGTGGAGCCCAACATGGGGCTTGATCTCACAACCCTGAAATCTTTTTTTTTTTTTTTATTTGTCAGAGAGAGAGAGAGAGAGAGCAAGCACAGGCAGACAGAGTGGTAGGCAGAGGCAGAGGGAGAAGCAGGCTCCCTGCTGAGCAAGGAGCCTGATGTGGGACTTGATCCCAGGACGCTGGGATCATGACCTGAGCCGAAGGCAGCCGCTTAACCAACTGAGCCACCCAGGCGTCCCACAACCCTGAAATCTTGACATGAGCCAAAATCAAGAGTTAAATGCTTAACCGACTGAGCCACTCAGATGCCCCTTTATTTTAAACAGTGGGACCCCCAAAATAAGAATTTTATCAATGATTCTGTACTAAAAGCAGGAAGCATTATAGCTGTTAAAATTTGGCCACTAAAGATGTGGGTTATTTTGGTCTCATGACAGATGTTTATGGAACAGGATGTCCCAGCCTCTCGTAAGTCAGACCGGCTGACTTTGTACTTTGCACACTCTAGTCTGCTGTGAGCATGAAGAAAATCAAAGCTGAAAAGAAATTTAATTTATCATGATGGTGAAGAAGTACAGTGTACCTGGAAGATGGATGTTGTGAGAGATTCTAGTCTAGACAGTGGGGAAGCCAGAGAAAATGCCGAGAAGTTGTTGACAACCCGCACTGGTCCCTTGCCTACTCTACCTCTTCCCTAGGTCTGGCAGACCGGAGGAATTAAATTCCTTTTCAACTTCTCCCAGGCCTCGCACTGGTCCCTTGTCCCATGAGCCAAAGCAGAGCATTTTGACTGTAATTCTTTGAGAGTCCTTAACGTGAAAAAACACTGATTTTAATTACTCTTTTCCAGTGGTCACCATTGACCCTTGCCCATCCCTCTGTCATCACAGAGCCTCCCCTCAGTTCTGACCACTTTGAATTCTGTCTTCATACTTTTGCTAGGGCTCAGTCACTTCTGTCAGCTTCTCCTTGGAGTGCACGTTGCATAGGTTTCCTCACTGTACCAGTTCAAACCATTGCAACCATACTGCTTCTCCCTTTATTCTTTGCTTCCTTGCCTCAACCCTGCTTCCCACCTCCCACCCCCCATCCTCCATTCTTATGCCAAGGTTTTCTTTTAAAAACAACTGTTCATGCCACTCTTCCCCCCAATATCTAATACCTTATGGCCCTCTGTGGGATAATCCAAATTCCTGTACATGACCTCAAGTTATATTCCCAATTTCTTTACCCATGCCACCCATTCCTCAGAGACTAGCTCCTGGGACCTCCAGGTTCAGCTCTAGTAGAGGCGTCTGGTCCAGAAGAAACATATCCTCTTTCCCTATGCCTTTGCTAATGCTGTTCCCTTTGCCTGGACTAACCCCCTGTCTTTCTTAGCTTAAAAAAAGCTTCTGATCTTTAAAGCCTCAGCTCAGTTGTTACTTCCTCCTGGAAATCCTAAATATACTACCAAATTTATAGTTGTTCAAGTATGTATATTTGCCCTGAGAGCACTTTGTTCCTAGGTATGGTGTGGCTCTTACCATTATTGTATAAGAATTCAGGGGTCCTTATGTGTAAAACGGAGGTAATGGCAGTATTTTCCTTAGAGGGCTGTTGGAAGGGCTAAGGGAGTGAATATAATTATCATAGTCCCTATTACCCAGGTTCATGTAAGCTAAAGAAATAGCTGCACAGTTAGCAGAAGGCAAGCAAAGACGCCATGAGGCAGTAGGTCCTTGAGAAGTTACCAGCAAGCAAAAGCCATAATTAGGCAAAATCCAAAAAATAAATGCAGCAAATTGTGAGATAATTTACTGCTAGTAGCAGGAATAGTAGGCGGATGTGGAGAAATCCAAGACCCTAAGAGCATCTGCTTTGCTACCTCTGCTCTGATGGATCCTGAACCTACTTTCCTGGTCCCATCGAGGACCAGCTACACAATGTGCAGGACCCAGTGAAAAGTGAAAGTGTGAGATTCCATGTGCAAAAATTATTAAGGATTTCAAGACAACAGCCTTATTATATTAAACCAAATGAGTGTCTATTTCTTGTAAATATGGTAGTTTGATGAGAATATTCCTCCTTTAAGTCTTGTTCCCTGGGATGCCTACGGGGGCTCAATTAGTTAATCATCTGCCTTCAGCTCAGGTCATGATCTCAGGGCCCTGGATGGAGCCTCGAATCAGGCTCCCTGCTCAGCGGGGAGCCTGTTTCTGCCTCTGCCTACTGCTCCCCTTGTTTGTGCTCTCTCTGTCAAATAAATAAAATCTTAAAAACCCTCATTCCCCTTCATTTGTAACTAATCTGGCTTTGAAGTAGGGATAACATGTGGTTTCTTTGTAACTCTCATGGTATTTTATCTGTAACCTTGAGGCACTTAGCACTTTTTGTCTTGCTATGATGGATACCAACAGCCCTATCTCCCCTCCTGGCAGGTGAGTTGGGTTTTTTTGTTTTTGTTTTTGTTTTTTGGAGAGTTTTTTGAGGGTGAGTTATCTTAAAAGTCAGTCTATGTCTTATTTATCTTTGTCACCTCCAGTCTGCTTATATCCAGCACACTTGGTTGTATTAACTAGTAAAGGAATTTAACTAGTAAACTCATCTGTTTCAGAGCAGGTTACCAAGAATAATTAGTTACATAATCAAGCATAAGACTGAGTTATCTTGGGATAATTCCTTCACAAAATATGCCCCTGGTGTTAGAATTATCATAGTCAGGCGTGCCCCTCCAGTCAGGGAGAAATAACAGTCCTTGTGATCACAGAATCCTCACTCATAGACATGAGTTTCAATAATCATAAAAAGAAATGTTTTGAACCCTTGAGTTGGTAATAGGTTTTATCACATTTCTTAAACACTTCACTTTGTGCCAGGAACAATATTTCATGTACATCAGCTTCCTTAACTTGATTCTTATCATGAACACAGGAAAGGAGGCGCCATTGTGCCCACTGGGCAATAGAAGAAACCATCGCTTAGAGCACATTGAGTGATAAAAATAGCAGATGGCACAGCCATGAGCATTTGTCCACACATCTAGTGTCTACTGTTTATTGCCTCATCAAATTTTGCTGAACCTCTGAGAGTGGCCCTAGACAAAATAGTATCTACTCTCCTCTTTTCCTCATCTGACATCTTTGTCCTAGCTCTTCAGGGACTGGCATCTCCCCCACAGGTAGCCATTGCCAACATACATTCCCATCACTCCTGTTATTCAAAGGAAAAAAAACACACACAAAGAAAACAAACTCTGTGCTAAACTCAGTAGAGATTCCTAGTATTTGCCTTAAAAAGAAAACGTCCAGAATACACATTTAATCAGAAGCACAGTGCCCTGAAACCTTTCCTATGCAGTGACCCTAAAGGCAAAGAAAGGTGGTCAGTCACTCCAAACAGAAATTTTCCTCAAGTCTTGCATATTATTTATAAAATCTATGATAATCTTGTGTTCTCCATATCACATTTACTTTGGTTTTAAATTAAATTTACTTTCATTCAACTTGATTAGAGTATAAATCTTATTAAATTATTTAACTCTACATCCCTACCCATCCCAAATCTTTCAGTAAAGATGGAGTTCTTAGAACACCAGCCATTTGTCCTGTGGTTCTTATATCCACTGGCTTACCACTGAATCCTGTACTTCTGTTAATTGAAAAGTAATAAATTAATACACTGAGAAAGGCAGAATTAGGGACCTGAGAGGAAGTGAGTGATGGCGGGAAAAGAAGTTTTCCCTGTGGGATGCAATTCATACTCTGATGGCCCACTTTCCTGGAGATGCCTCTCCAGGTGTCAGAATAGTGCACTGAGAAGCAAGAACAAGGTAGATACCAGTCCTGCTGTCTGTTGGGTACACACCTGGCATTTGGGTTGGGATTGAGTTGTCTTTCTTAAAAAGACCACTGACAGCTGGAAGATGTCTAAAGGGAGACTCAAAACCATGGCGAACAGTATTAGCCAACACTACTGAAGCACTAAAAATAAGCTAGACCTTTGGCAATTTAAAGAATATATATATATTTACATATAAATATAATTTTATATAGATATAACCTTATTGAATATGTACAGCAGCCTTTTTGAGGTATTATCTAAATTTTACAGATGAGAAAACTGCAGCTCAAAGAGACTGAATAGCTTGCCCAAGGTCCCATACTAATGGCTGGTAGATGATGTGAAAACATTGTTAGTCATCTTCTCCATTATCATTCCCTCTTTTCTTGCTAACAGAACATGATTGGGTTCATCCTCCCCTAAGAATCCATGTCTTTCTAAAAAGGCTGAGTCCCTCTCCAGGGCCATAGGGAGTAAGGGGGAATGATGAGCCTTAATCAGGTTAAGCCAGTCATGAGCATCTCATCATCTTTACCAAAGGATTGGTATAGGCACTGGCAAAGAGATGTGAGAAGTCAGAGGACTAAGTTTGAAGAAGTTTCCCCTTGCTCTTTTTATTTTTTATTTTTTTAAGATTGTTTATTTATTTATTTAGAGAGAGTGATTGGGGGGAGGAGCAGAAGGAAAGGGAGAGAGAATCTCAAGTGGACTCTGCACTGAACCTGGGAGCCCCCCATGGGGCTGGATCCTATGATCCTAAGACCATGACCTGAGCCCAAACCAAGAGTCTGTCACTTAACCAACTGAACCACCTAGGCACCCCTCCTCTTGCTCTCAAAGTGGCAAAAAGGGATGTTACTTTTTATGCTTCTGGATGTTGTCATCTTTACGTGGCACAGAGACCTGTTGTAAAGGATCCAGATGACGTTAATTGCTCTCAGAGGCTTTATCATTTAATCTCTGTCAGCAGATGGAGTGATAGCTGATTCCTCTAATCCAGTCAGGAATTAGGCAGAGTTAATACTGGCTGCAGTTTCTCAAAGGTTCTGTCCACCTTTAATTTTCTTCTGTACCTAAAGGATGGTTTTTAAGATCTTTTAACTGAGACTCGTATGTTCACTGGGGTACCTTCCCCTGGTGGTCTTGAACTTGAATCTTCATGTACATCACAGAGACACTGCTGAAAACTCCCCTCAGCTTTTCAGCAGATTTCTTCATGGCTTTTAGCCTAATAATGCCCTTGACAGCTCCAGAATTGACAGATGTCTTAGGGAGAAAATAGCCGATGTATTACACTTAGTTCTCTGCCCTACTGTTACTACCTAGCATCAGCCCTTCAAATCTTTGGTTTTGCCTCTCTGTGAGACCACCAAAGGTCTCTGGTTTCTCCATCCTTCAGCATTGACCCTGTGCTTAGGCAAAGTCCAGGTGCATTGCCTCTTGCCCTGAGCCCAGATTTGGCAAACATCTCCCAGAACAAAAGAGGCTGCAGAAGTGAGCACATCTCTCTGCAGTTCTCCTTGCTCTAGAATCCTGTGTCCTCTCATTCTGGTTGTATCAGCAACTCTTTGATGCCTTTACACATTATAGGATTTTTGAAGTTAACTCCGTTTGGTTTTTCTCACTGGGACCACTGGCAGCTGCAAGCTTGGCCATGCCTTATGTGTTTTTAAAAAGTAGATGATATAAAAATGACAATCTTATAAATTTTTATAATTACAGATGTTTTCAGTTGCACAGAAAGAATAGTTGAAAGAGTAGTAAATCATATGTCTATCACTCACATTGGAAAAAACATTCCCATTTTGCTCTGTTTGTTCTGTCATCTATCAAACTATTACTGAACCATTTTAAAGTAATTTGCAATCTCATGACAGTTCCATTACAAATAATTCAGCAAATATCTTCCAAAAATAAGAATATTTCCTTATAATCTGATATCATATTGCACCAAAAAGATGAAGTTTTCTTAGGCCATTTGCCAACTAGTCTATAATACACACTTTCATTGTCTCCTAAATGCCTTCTATAGCAGTTTCATCCAACTATGATAAAATCATGCATTGGTCATTATGTCTCTTTTAATCTAGACTCTTTTATTCATGACATTGACAATGTGAAGATGCTAGACCAGTGGAGTCAGGGCAAATATTTTTGGTAAGGACACACATAGATGATCTGCATAGTTCATACTGTACCATTTCAAGACCATGTGACTTCTCACAGCTTCACTATTAGTGATGCTAATTTGATCACTTGGTTAAGGTCGTGACAGATTTTTTCCATTGTACAAATATGTTTTCCTTTTGTCACTGACAGGTCTTCTGGCTCTGTGCAGATGTCCTATTTCACGCTCCACCCAAACTTTTACTTACTGGACTTAGTATTTATTGATAATTCTTGCCCGAATACATCTCACTGAAGTTTGCTGTATGTGTAATTTTCTACTTTTGTCATTCCCCCTCATTCATTATCAGGTATGCCCTTCTTTCTGTTTCAAAACATTAAAAACTTCCCTTTGTCAACTGCGTATGCACTATACGTCCTTCCAATGATGGAGGATAAATTCTAGTTACCCTTAAATTATTGATTTCCTGAATAAGGAGATGATCTATTACTTTAATGCTGGCAAATAGATTAATTTCTTTTTTTAAAATTTTACTTACTTATTTTTAAATTTCCGATATTTTTTTGTTTCTTCAAACTTATTTATCAGGAGTGACTGAAATGAAAAAATATAATTGAGTCCTATCATCATGGAAATGGCTTTAAGAGAAAACAGGTCAGATAAATTTTATCACTCCTCATTTTCAGCCAGTAAATAGTTGCTGTTGATAAACAGACAACCTATAGCCTGTCAATAGTGTTCAAGACACATTATATGATACAACATGCCTGTTCATTAGGGGCAAAGAGTAGGAAATAACTTACGGGAATGTCTTGATTTCATCATATAAGACAAGCACAAAAGGATCACCCATGCCTCTGAGAACATTGAACTCTGCACCCTTGGAAAAAAGCTTTGGCTCTCTCATCACAAGCAATCTTCCTCCAACAGTCAGGTGTGCCTCATATATGGTGTCACTTCCTTTGCACCCTGACTGCACCATCACATGGCCACAAACAGCGTCAAATGGAGAGGAAGTCAACCCAGCAACCTCTGCGATGGATGGTGCAATCATGCCGCTGATGAAGATGGGAGTATCCTTGGGATCTGGAAGCATTCCCTTTGCAGTGTCATACATTTGGAAGTAGGCAGCTTGGTAGCTGAGAGATTAGGCCACCTAAACTTGGTTTAGGTCTTTAATTCCACCAGATTTGCAGACTTGTAGTCACAGAGACCTCTGAATTTCCTTTTAGCTCCAGCTTTGCCCACATCCACTGCTAGGTTGGTCAGGCAAAATCAAGAGGACACGAAAAACACAAAGATGTGGCCCCACTTGATGCCACATTCCCTGCAAAGTAGTGCAAAAACTGGGTTCTACTGTCCACACCACCCAGGAAAATCCACTTGTACTTATCTTTGAAGGTAACATTGAGAGCCTGAGCATGGAAGTATCCATTGACATTGGCCAGGTTACCAGGCAGAAGGGCAGGACTCATTGCTCCTTGGGGATATGGATCATGCAGTCTGTCATGCCCTTGTATTGCTTATCTGTGGTGATTTGCTTGCTGGCATGCTGCAGTAGCAGCTTACCCACTGAATGGGTGCTACCATGGTCTTAGAGATGGCTGCAGCCACTCCACTCACCAGGAAGACCTTGGTGAAGGACACAGCAGTATCTGTCATGTTGAAAGGAAAGAGGAGACAGGTAACTGTGGGAATGCAATGGGAACTGGCTGCAACTCTAGGGCTCTGGGGTCTTTTTTTTTTTTTTTAATATAAGTGCAGACTTGTGGATTTTTATGGATTCAATGTGTTCAGTGAATTACAGTCCTTATTCTTCTTGATGTCTCAAATAGACCATTTATTATCAGTGGTAGCTCCTCTCTGTTGCCTTGTATGTCATATTTGACCACTTCTGTGTTTTCTGTACAAGAAGATACTCTACTCTCACCTTGTACTTAAGCCATTTCTTGAGGAAGTCCTAGTTCATTTAATTGGGAAATAGTTTATGGAAATCAAAATAATCAGACTAGTGATGCTCAGACTTTAAGAATGATACTGCATTGAGGATAATGACAAGGATCTATATACACAACTTTAAAAAAATCATGAATTTTCAGTGATATTTCAAATTAATGTTTATTACAATTTTTCTTCTTTGATGTTCTATTTGTGTCTCTTGTTGTTTCCACTGAAAATCTGGGCCCCTAGTAATCTATTTCCTAATTTTCTCTGTCCTACAGATATATAAAATAATTTCAAAATTATACTACTGTTACCATTAAATCTTGGAAAATATTCCACTAAAAATAAAATCAAAAGTCCATTGAAATAATTCTTTTTGTATAATTTTTAATTATGTTAGTCACCATACAGTACATCGTTAGTTTTTGATGTAGTGTTCCATGATTCATTGTTTGCATATATCACCCAGTGCTCCATGCAATCTATGCCCTCCTTAATTCACATCACCAGGCTTACCTATCCCCCACTCCCCTCCCCTCTAAAACCTTCGGTTTGTTTCTTGGAATCCATATTCTCTTATGATTCATCTCCCCCTCTGATTCCCCCCCTTCATTTTTCCCTTCCTTCTCCTAATGTCCTCCATGCTATTCCTTACATTCCACAAATAAGTGAAACCATATGATAATTGACTTTCTCTGCTTGACTTATTTCATTTAGCATAATCTCCTCTGGTTCTGTCCATGTTGATGCAGAAGTTGGGTATTCATCTTTTATGATGGCTGTGTAATATTCCACTGTGTATATGGACCACATCTTCTTTATCCATTCATCTGTTGTAGGGCATCTCAGCTCTTTCCACAGTTTGGCTGTTGTGGGTGGACATTGCTGTTATGAACATTGGGGTGCGTGTGGCCCTTCTTTTCCCTACATCTGTATTTGGGGTAAATGGTCAGTAGTGCAATTTGCATTTGGGGTAAAATTTGCATTTGGGGCAAATAGTCAGTAGTGCAATTGCTAGGTCATATGGTAACTCTATTTTTAACTTTTTGAGGAACCTCCACACTGTTTTCCAAAGTGGCTGCACAAGCTTGCATTCCCACAAAGAGTGTAAAAGGGTTCCCCTTTCTCCACAACCTCTCCAACATTGGTTGTTTCTTGTCTTGTCAATTTTTGCCATTCTAACTGGTATAAGGTGGTATCTCAATGTGGTTTTGATTTGGATTTCTCTGATGGAGAGCAATGATGAACATTTTTTCATGTGTCTATTGACCATTTGTATGTCTTCTTGGGAGAAGTATCTGTTCATGTCTTCTGCCCATATTTTTTGGGGGGGTGTTGAGTTTGAGAAGTTCTTTATAGATCTTGGATGCCAGATCTTTATCTGTAGTGTCATTTGCAAATAGCTTCACCTACTCTGTGGGTTGTCTCTTTGTTTTGTTGACTGTTTCATTTGCTGTGCAGAAGGAAGTCCCAAAAGTTCATTTTCATTTTTGTTTCCCTTGCCTTTGGAGACATGTCTTGAAAGAAGTTGCTGTGGCCGATGTCAAAAAGGTTACTGCTTATGTTCTCTAAGATCTTGATGGATTCTTGTCCCACATTGAGGCCTTTCATCCATTTAGAGTTTATCTTTGTGTATGGTGTAAGTGAATGGTTGCATTTCATTCTTCTCTATATAGCTGTCCAATTTTCCCAGCACTATTTATTGAAGACACCATGTTTTTTCCATTGAATATTTTTTTCCTGCTTTGTCAAAGGCTAGTTGACCATATAGGTGAAGGTCCATATCTGGCTCTCTATTCTGTTCCATTGATCTATGTGTCTGTTTTTGTGCCAGTACCATGCTGTCTTGGTGATCACAGCTTTGTAATATAGCTTGAAATCAAACAATGTGATGCCCCCAGCTTTGTTTTTCTTTTTCAACATTTCCACGGCAATTCAGAGTCTTTTCTGGTTCAAACACTTGGAAGCTAAAGACCATCCTGCTTAAGAATGTTTGGGTCAACAAGGAAATCAAAGAAGAACTTAAACAATTCATGGAAACCAATGAGAATGAAAACACATCAGTCCAAAACCTATGGGATACTGCAAAGGTGGTCCTAAGGGGGAAATACATAGCTATCCAAGCCTCACTCAAAAAAAAAAAAAAAAAAAAGAAAAATCCTGAATACACAAATTAACTTTACACCATAAATAACTGAACAACAAATAAGGCCTAAGCCATGCATAAGAAGAGAAATAATTAAGATTAGAGCAGAGATCGATGAATTAGAAACCAGAAATACAGTAGTGCAGATCAACAAAACCAGAAGCTGGTTCTTTGAAACAATTAATTAATAAGATCAATAAACCACTGGCCAAACTTATCTAAAAGGAAAGAGAAAGGACCCTAATTAATAAAATAATGAGTAAAATGGGAGAGATCATGGCTAACACCAAGGGAATAGAAACAGTTATTTGAAATTATTATCAACAACTATGTACCAATAAATTAAGCAACCTGGAAGAAATGGATGTCTTCCTGGAAACCTATAAACTACAGGAAGAAACTGACATCTTGAATGGACCAATAACCAGTAACAAGATTGAAGCAATGATCAAAAACCTCCCAAGAACAAGAGTCCAGGGCCTGATGGATTCCCTGGGGAATTCTACCAAACATTCAAAGAAGAAATAATATTCTCCTGAAGCTGTTTCAAAAAATAGAAACAGAAGGAAAACTTCTATACTCATTCTATGAGGCCAGCATTGCCTTGATCCCAAAATCAGGCAAAGACCCCTTGAAAAAGGAAAATTACAGACCAATATCCCTGATGAATATGGATGCCAAAATTCTCAGTAAGATCCTAGCTAATAGGATCCAACAGTACATTAAAAGGATTATCCATCAGGACCAGGTGGAATTTATCGCTGGGATGCAAGGGTAGTTCAACATCTACAAATCAATGTCATAGAACACATAAATAAGAGACAAGAACCACATGGTGCTCTCAATTGATGCAGAAAAAGCATTTGACAAAATACAGCATCCTTCCCTGATTAAAACTCTTCTGCATGTAGGCATAGAGGGAACATTCCTCAATTTGATAAAAACCATCTATGAAAAGCCCACAGCAAATATCATTCTCAATGGGGGAAAAGCTGACAGCCTTCCCATTGAGATCAGGAACATGACATGGATGCCCACTCTCATCTCTGTTGTTCAACATTGTACTAGAAGTCATAGCAACAGCAATCAGACAACAAAAATAAATAAAAGGTATTCAAATTGGCAAAGAAAAAGTCATATTCTTTCTCATCGCAGATGACCTGATACTTTGTCAAAAACCCAAAAGATTCTACTCCCAAATAATTAGAACTCATACAGCAGTTCAGTAATGTGGCAGGATACAAAATCAATGCAGAGAAATCAGTAGCTTTGCTATACACTAACAATGAAACTGTAGAAAGAGAAATTAGGGAATCGATTCAATTTACTATAGCACCAAAAACCTTAAGACACCTTGGAATAAACCTAACCAAAGAGGTAAAGGATCTATACTCTAGAAACTACAGAACCCCTATGAAGGAAATTGAAGAAGACACAAAAAGATGGAAAAACATTCCATGCTCATGGATCGGAAGAATAAACATCATTAAGATGTCTATGCTGCCCAGAGCAATCTATACTTTCAATGCTATCCCAATCAGAATACCAATGGCATTTTTCAAAGTGCTGAAATAATTCTTTTTCTGATATAAGAATATATCTTATATTTGGTTTCAGTTTGTTTTTTGGTTTGAATTTTTTTTAAGTTAAGTTTTGTTTTTTATTATGTAAATGTTTTTAAAAAATTTTTATTTATCCATTTTGACATACAGAGATCACAAGTGGGCAGAGAAGCAGGCAGATAGAGAAAGGGGGGAAGCAGGCTCCCTGCCAAGCAGAGAGCCAGATGCGGGGCTCGATCCCAGGACTCTGGGTTCATGACCTAAGCCAAAGGCAGAGGCTTTACCCACTGAGCCACAGAGGCACCCCTATTATGTAAATGTTTTAATTGCTTCCTATTTACCCCATTGATGAGGGAGAGATTCTTGGCCTAGGATCAGAGCAATAACCAGACATGTAATACCTGACACTGGGCGGATAAGCTAGATGGCAGTTTATTAGTTATGTTCACAGCATGGGGGAGAAGGACACATACTTTGTGCAGGGTCACACAGGCGTTGTATTCAAGAAGAGCGTGAACTGCAAGGAGCTGCGGCTTTTGCAGTATCAAGAAGATGGGCTGCCCCCTGGTTTCTACAAAGGGTGTGATTGGCTCCTCCCAGTGGGTGTCATTGGCTCCTGTGGGAGGATGTGATTGGCTCATTCAAATAAATCTGTGGGCTGGCAGAAAATTGAAACTCTATGCTCAGAGGTAAATAAGAACGTTGCCTGGTCCTTTTGAAAAAGAGGGTTGTGTGGCTAAAGATCCTTATATCCCGGTGGGAGGGGGGACTTCAGTTCAAGACCCTCCTGTTTTTTTTACCAGATGTTAAGGTAGCACATCATATCAATACTTAATTTAGGTCTTATACCACAGTAAAACATGTATGTGACTCAAAGGCGAGACTATATAAAATAGAATCCTCAGAGCAGTGTCTCCATTCTTACTCCTACTCTATTTCCCACATGGATAGCCTATTTTCTTAGTTTCTGATTTATTTTTCTAGTGTCTCATTTAGAAAATGATAAACAAATGAGCAGATCTCTCTCTATGACTCATCATCTCTCTATCTGTCTCTCTAACCCCTTCCTTTCTAGCACAAAGCAAGCATTCTTATCTACATTGTTCTGCATTTTGCTGTTTTCAGCAAGAACACTTTATATTGGCACATAGAGATATTATTCATTTTGTTTTTACAGCTACATTGTACATCATTTCGTGAAAGTAACTATAGTTTATTTAACCAGTCCCTTATTTTAGTAGGAATTTGTGTTGTTTGTAATATTTTGATAGTACAAATAGTGCCATTATAAATAATTGTGCATATATTATTTCCTTTATAGTAGTGTAGTGTATCTTCCTGGTACAATCTAAAAGTGGGATTGCTCTTCATGTAAAAGGTTGTTAGGTATTGCTAAATCCCTAATCATATGGAGTTGTACTATTTTTGCAACAGTAGTGTAGGCCTGTCTGTGCCCTTACCAATAATATGTATTTTCAAAGTTGTGGATTTTTTGCCCTATAAGAAACTTTAAATCAGTGAAATTTTATGTGTATTTCTCATGTGAATGAGAGTTATGGATCTTTTTGTACATTTAGTTGCTATTTATATTTATTTTTCTCTGATGTGTTTGTTCTGTTTTTTTGCCTAACATTCTTATAGCTTTCTGGTCCTTTTCCTCTAGATTTTTAAGAGCTCTTTATATGTTAGGGAAATCAATACCTTTTTGTAATACAAGTAGAAATATTTATTCCCATTCGGACACTTTTCTTTTTTAATTAATTATGATGTTCTTTGCTATGCAAAATATTTTAAGTTTGAATATATAGGAGTTTAAAACTATTTTTCTTTATTGTTTATGGATTGTCCCTCACTCCCTGGTAATAGATTGACTCACCCATGTTTTCTTGAAGTACTTGTATGGATTGATCTTTTGCAGTTAAATCTCTGATCCACTTGGGAGTTTATCCTGACATATGTGGTGAAATATGGATTCAATCTTAACTTTTTCCAAATAGTTACTTTTCCCAGTATTTGTTTTGAAAATGTCTATCTTCTAAGATGTTTTGATAGATCACCTTTATCAAATTTTAAATGTCTACATGTACTAAGTTTTTTCACCTTTTTAATTAGTTATTTTTATTAGCATATAATGTATTATTTGCCCCAGGGGTACAGGTCTCTGAATCATCAGTCTTACACATTTCACAGCACTCACCATAGCACATACCCTCCCCAATGTCCATAACCCAACCACCCTATTCCTACCCCCAACTCCCCAGCAAGCCTCAGTTTGTTTCATGAGATTAAGAGTCTCTTATGGTTTGTCTCCCTCCCCATCCCATCTTGTTTCATTTTTCCCTTCCCTAACTCCCACAGTCCCCGCCCTGCCTCTCAAATCCTCATATCAGAGAGATCATATGATAAGTATCTTTTCTGATTGACTTATTTCACTCAGGATAATACCCTCTAGTTCCATCCACATTGTTGCAAATGACAAGATTTCATTTCTTTTGATGGCTGCATAGTATTCCACTGTATATATATATATACCACATCTTCTTTTTTTTTTTTTAAGATTTTATTTATTTATTAGTTGGAGAGAGAGAGAGAGAGAGCACAGGCAGACAGAGAGGCAGGCAGAGGCAGAGGGGGAAGCAGGCTCCCTGCCGAGCAAGGAGCCCGATGTGGGACTCGATCCCAGGGCTCTGGGATCATGACCTGAGCCGAAGGCAGCCGCTTAACCAACTGAGCCACCCAGGCGTCCCTATACCACCTCTTCTTTATCCATTCATCTGTTGATGGACATCTAGGTTCTTTCCATAGTTTGACTATTGTGGACATTGCTACTATCAACATTCGGTACATGTGCCCCTTTGGATTACTACATTTGTATCTTTAGGGTAAATACCAAGTAGTGTGATTGCTGAGTCATAGGGTAGCTCTATTTTCAACTTTTTGAGGAACCTCCATGCTGTTTTCCAGAGTGGCTGCACCAGCTTGCATTCCCACCAACAGTGTAGGAGGGTTCCCCTTTCTCCAAATCCTCACCAACATCTGTCATTTCCTGACTTGTTAATTTTAGCCATTCTGACTGGTGTGAGGTGGTATCCCACTGTGGTTTTGATTTGTACTTCCCTGATGCCAAGTGATGTGGAACAGTTTTTCATGTGTCTGTTGGCCATCTGGATGTCTTCTTTGCAGAAATGTCTGTTCATGTCTTCTGCCCATTTCTTGATTGTATTATTTATTCTTTGGGTGTTGAGTTTGATAAGTTCTTTATAGATTTTGGATATTAACACTTTATCTGATATGTCATTTGCAATATCTTCTCCCATTCTGTCAGTTGTCTTTTGGTTTTGTTGACTGTTTCCTTTGTAACAAAGATTTTGTGCAAAAGATTTTGATCTTGATGAAGTCCCAACAGTTCATTTTTTTGCCCTTGCTTCCCTTGCCTTTGGTGATGTTTCTAGGAAGAATTTGCTGTGGCTAAGGTCCAAGAGGTTGCTGCCTGTGTTCTCCTCCAGAGTTTTGATGGATTCCTGTCTCACATTGAGGTCTTTCATCCATTTTGAGTTTATTTTTGTGTGTGGTGTAAGGAACTGGTCCAGCTTCATTCTTCTGCATGTGGCTGTCTAATTTTCCCAACACCATTTTTTTGAAGAGACTGTCTTTTTTCCACTGGACATTTTTTTCCTGCTTTGTTGAAGATGAGTTGACCATAGTGTTGAGTGTCCATTTCTGGGCTCTCTATTCTGTTCCATTGATCTATGTGTCTGTTTTTGTGCCAGTACCATACTGTATTGATGATGACAACTTTGTAATAGAGCTTGAAGTTTGGAATTGTGATGCTGCCAATTTTGGTTTTCTTTTTCAACATTCCTTTGGCTATTCGAGGTCTTTTCTGGTTTCCTATAAATTTTAGGATTATTTGTTTCATTTCTTTGAAAACAATTGATGGAATTTTGATAGGGATTGCATTAAATGTGTAGATTGCTTTAGGTTGCAAAGACATTTTCACAATATTGTTCTTCCAATCCATGAGCATGGAAAGTTTTTCCATTTTTTTGTGTCTTCTTCAATTTCTTTCATGAGTATTTTATAGTTTTCTGAGTACAGATTCTTTGCCTCTTTGGTTAGGTTTATTGCTAGGTATCTTATGGTTTTGGGTGCAATTATAAATGAGGTCAGCTCCTTAATTTCTCTTTCTCAGTCTTGTTGGTATATAGAAATGCAAATGATTATTGTGCATTGATTTTATATCCTAACACTTTACTGAATTCCTATATGAGTTCTAGCAGTTTTGGGATGGAGTCTTTTGGATTTTCCATATAAAGTATCATATCATCTGCAAAGAGTGAAAGTTTGACTTCTTTGCCAATTCAGATGCCTTTTACTTCTTTTTGTTGTCTGATTGCCAAGACTAGGACTTCTAGTACTGTGTTGACTAGCAGTGGTGATAGTGGCATTCCTGTTTCTGACGTTAGGGGGAAAGCTCTCAGTTTTTCCCCATTGAGAATGATATTTGCTGTGGGTTTTTCATAGATGGCTTTGATGATACTGAGGTATGTACCCTCTATCTCTACACTGTGAAGAGTTTTGATCAAGAAAGGGTGTTGTACTATGTAAGATGCTTTTTCAGCATCTATTGAGAGTATCATATGGTTCTTGTTCTTTCTTTTATTAATGTATTGTATCACATTGATTTGCAGATGTTGAACCACCTTGCAGCCCAGGAATAAATCCCGCTTGGTCATGGTGAATAATCCTTTTGATGTACTGTTGGGACGTACTGCCTAGTATTTTGGTGAGAATTTTTGCAACCATGTTCATCAAGGATATTGGTCTATAATTCTTCTTTTTGATGGGATCTTTGTCTGGTTTTGGGGATCAAGGTAATGCTGGCCTCATAGAACAAATTTGGAAGTTTTCTTTCCATTTCTATTTTTTGGAAGAGTTTCAGGAGAATAGCTGTTAATTCTTCTTTAAATGTTTGGTAGAATTCCCCTGGGAAGCCATCTGGCCCTGGGCTCTTGTTTGTTGGGAGATTTTTGATGACTGCTTCAATCTCCTTACCTGTTATGGGTCTATTCAAGTTTTCTGTTTCTTCCTGGTTCAGTTTTGGTAGTTTATATGTCCCTAGGAATATATCCATTTCTTCCAGATTGTCAAATTTGTTGGCATATAGTTGCTCATAAGTATGTTCTTCTAATTGTTCCTATTTCTTTCGTGTTTGTGATCACTCTTTCATTCATGATTTTGTATATTTAGGTTCTTTCTCTTTTCTTTTTGATAAGTCTGGCCAGGGGTTTATCAATCTTATTAATTCTTTCAAAGAACCAGCTCCTAGTTTTGTTGGTTTGTTCTACTGTTCTGTTGCTTTCTATTTTATTGATTTCTGCTCTGCTCTTTATTATTTCTCTTCTCCTGCTGGGTTTAGGCTTTCATTGCTGTTCTTTCTCCAGCTTCTATAGGTGTAGGGTTAAGTTGTGTACTTGAGACCTTTCTTGTTTCTTGAGAAAGGCTTATATTGCTATATACTTTCCACTCAGGACTGTCCTTGCTGTGTCCCAAAGATTTTGAACAGTTGTGTTTTCATTTTCATTTGTTTCCATGATTTTTTTTTTCAATTCTTCTTTAATTTCCTGGTTGACCCATTCTTTCTTTAGTAGGATGCTCTTCAGCTTTCATGGATTTGAGTTCTTTCCAACTTTCTTCTTGTTATGGAGTTCTAGTTTCAGAGCATTGTGGTCTGAAAATATGCAGAGAATGATCCCAATCTTTTGGTACCAGTTGAGACCTGATTTGTGACCCAGGATGTGATCTATTCTGGAGAATGTTCCATGTGCACTAGCAAAGAATGTGTATTTTGTTGCTTTGGGATGGAAAGTTCTGACTATATCTGTGATGTCCATCTGGTCCAGTGTGTCGTTTAAAGCCTTTATTTCCTTTTTGATCTTTTCCTTAGATGATATGTCCATTTCAGTGAGGGGGGTGTTAAAGTCACCTACTATTATTGTAGTATTGTTGATTGTGTTTCTTTGATTTTGTTATTAATTGGTTTATATAACTGGCTGCTCCCATGTTAGGGGCATAGATTTTTTAAATTGTTAGATCTTGGGGTGCTTGTGTGGCTCAGTGGGTTAAAGCCTCTGCCTTCAGCTCAGGTCATGATCTCAGGGTCCTGGGATTGAGCCCCGCATCGGGTCTTCTGCTCAGCAGAAAGCCTGCTTCCCCCCTCTCTCTGCCTGCCTCTCTGCCTACTTGTGATTTCTGTCTGTCAAATAAATAAATAAAATCTTTAGGGGCACCTGGGTGGCTCAGTGGGTTAAAGACTCTGCCTTTGGCTCGAGTCATGATCTCAGGGTCCTGGGATCGAGCCCCGCATTGGGCTCTCTGCTCAGCAGGGAGCCTGCTTCCCCTCCTCTCTCTCTGTCTGCCTCTCTGCCTACTTGTGATCTCTGTCTGTCAAATAAATAAATAAAATCTTTATAAATAAATAAATAAATAAAATCTTTAAAAAATTTTTAGATCTTCTTGTTGGACAGACCCTTTGAGTATGATATAGTGTCCTTCCTTATCTCTTATTATAGTCTTTGGATTAAAATCTAATTTATCTGATATAAGGATTGCCACCCCAGCTTTCTTTTGATGTCCATTAGCATGGTAAATTATTTTCTACCCCCTCACATTAAATCTGGAGGTGTCTTTGGGTCTAAAATGAGTTTCTTGTAGACAGCATATGAATGGGTTTTGTTTTTTATCCATTATGAAACCCTGTGTCTTTTGATTGGGGCATTTAGCTCATTTACATTCAGGGTAACTATTGAAAGATATGAATTTAGTACCATTGTATTGCCTGTAAGATGACTGCTACTGTATATTGTCTCTGTTTCTTTCTGGTCTATTACTTTTAGGCTCTCTCTTTGCTTAGAGGACCCCTTTCAATATTTCCTGTAGGGCTGATTTGGTGTTTGCAGATTCTTTTAATTTTTCTTTGTCCTGGAAGCTTTTTATCTCTCCTTCTATTTTCGATGATAGCCTAGCTGGATATAGTATTCTTGGCTGCATGTTTTTTTCATTTAGTGCTCTGAATATATCATGCCATTTCTTTCTGCCCTGCCAGTCTCTGTGGATAAGTCTGCTGCCAATCTAATATTTCTACCATTGTATGTTACAGACCTCTTGTCCCTAGCTGCATTCAGGATTTTCTCTTTGTCACTAAGACTCTTAAGTTTTATTATTAGATGATGGGATCTGAACCTATTTTATTGATTTTGAGGGGAGTTTTCTGTGCCTCCTGGATTTTGATGCTTGTTTCCTTTGCCATATTAGGGAAATTCTCTACCATAATTTGTTCCAGTATACCTTCTGCACCTCTCTCTTTCCTCTTCTGGGATTGCAATTATTCTAATATTGTTTTGTTTTATGGTATCAGTTGTCTCTTGCATTCTCCCCTCGTGGTCCATTAGTTTTTTGTCTCTCTTTTTCTCAGCTTCTTTATCCTCCATCATTTGGTCTTCTATATGACTAATTCTCTCTTCTGCCTCATTTATCCTAGCAGTAAGAGCCACCATTTATTATTGCACCTCATTAATAGCTTTTTTTCAACTTGATTAGATTTTAGTTCTTTTATTTCTCCAAAAAGGGATTCTCTAGTATCTCCCATGCTTTTTTCAAGCCCAGCTAGCACCTTGATAATCCTCATCCTGAACTCTCATTCTGATGTATTACCAATATTCATATTGAATAGGACCCTAGCTCTTGGTACTGCCTCTTGTTCTTTTTTTTTTTTTTTTTTTGGTGAGTTTTTCTACCTTGTTAATTTATCCAGATAAGAATATATGAATGAGAGAATAAAATACTAAAAGGGTCGCAAAGACCCCAGAAAAATATATGCTAATCAAATCAGAAGAGATCCAAAACCGGGGGGAGAAGGAAGGGGAAAATAAATAAATAAAATCATATATGTATGTATGTATGTGTATATACATATACACACATATGATTTTTTATTTATATAATTATATATATAATATATAATTCTATTTATTTATATATACATATATACATGCATATATATATGTGTGTGTGTACATATATATATACATATATATATTCTATTCACCAGTCATATATACATACATATATATACACACATATATATGTATGTACATATACATACATATATATATATACACACATATGTGTATATATATATACATACATATATATATATACACACATATATATGTATGTATATATGACTGGTGAATAGAACAGAGCTACCGACTTGATTTTGGGTGTATTCTGGTCTCTTAGAAGAAACTACCTCCCAAAATTTTAAAGAAAGAAAAACTTATATATATTCAAAAAATATTTATATATATTTTTATATATTCATATATATTTTAAAAATATGTGGGTAAACATGATGAAGGGATGGAATATGAATGTAAGATGAAAATTTAAAAAGATCCTAAGAAAGGAATTGATAATTTGTTTGGAAAAAGTAAAGAAAAAAGAAGGGAGAATGTCACCAGGCTGGAGACTAGAACAAAGCCATGTGCTAGATTTAGGGTATATTTTGATTTATTAGAAGAAATTGTATCCCAAAATTTTAAAAATAAAAGAACCTATATGTATACAAAAAATAAGGTTAAATACAATGAAGGGATAAAATATGACTATAACAATGAAAATTTTAAAAAAAATTTAAAGTATTGATAAGATAAAATAGTTTAAAAACGTTAAAAGAGGAAAGAGGAAATGTTAAAAAAATAGAATGAGAAAAAAGATTAAGAAATTTAACTTTGCAAGACTAAAGGATCATGGGAATCAAGTCATGAATTCTGTGTGTTGCTTTCCCCTAGCTCTGGAGTAATGCAGTTCTTGCTGATCGATGAACTTGGTATTGGCTGGATGTTCTTGCTGATCTCGGGGAGGGGTCTGTTGCAGTGATTCTCAAATGTCTTTGCCCAAGGTGGAATTGCACTGCCCTTGCCAGGGGCCAAGCTAGGCAGTCTGCTTGAGTTCACTGTCAGGAGCTTTTGTTCCCTGAACGCTTTCCCTACAGCTTTGGAGGGCGGGAATGAATATGGCAGCCTCCTAATCTCCAGCCTGGAGGAGTTGAGAGCTCAGGGCCCCACTCCTCAGTGTACCCTCAGAGAAATGTGGTCAGTCACTCCTGTCTCCATAGTCCCCTGCTGCACTCCGTGCTTACCCAGCCTGTGAGCAAGCATTTTTGTCTCTGGTGCACAGCCCCATTTGGAGTCTCCAAACCCAGCAGATTCCCACAGCATGCTCCCATGCCACTCCTCCAAGGGAGGAAGGTGAGTCTTTCTGCATCTGCCTTTTGGGGTCCCTGATGGAAGAACAGTGATCTGACTGTGCCTTGGATCATGGTTTAAGGTAACCCCAAGCTGAGAGCTCACTCCTCGGCTCCGTCTCTGTAGTCGGCTTCCCTGCTCTGACACCTGGGAGCTCTGCCACACTCAGACACCCGGTCTTTCTGTGGCCCCACGGGTCCTGAGACCACACTATTCTTGTGAGGGCTCCACCCCCTCCCCTCAGCCTCTGAAGTGATATCCCTCAGTGGGGCAAGCTTCTACAAGTTCTGATTTTGTACCCTGCTGTTCCACCGCTTGCCAGGAGCCGGCCCCTCCCACCATAGTCTATCTTCCCATTGCTTTGGATTCACTTCTCTGCACGTTCTACCTTCCAGAAAGTGGTCAGTTTTCTGTTCCTAGAATTACTGCTCTTCTTTTCTTCTATGTCCTGTCGAGTTTGTAGGTGTTTGGAATGGTTTGGTAACTATCTAGCTGAACTCCTGGGACCTAATGATAGTTTAGTGTCCTACTCCTCTGCCATCTTGCTTCAAGTCCTTCTACATGTACTTTTAAATGCAATATTCATCAAGTTTTTCAATGTTATACTCTTCTAAAAAAAATATTGGGAATTTTTTCTTTTTTGACTTTTGCCCAGGGAGGAGTTCAAACAGCATTGGAGGTATCTGGTTTCTGGAGGTTTGGTAGGTGGGTTTTGTTTTTGGGTTTGTTGTTTGTTGTTCTTGTTTTTTGGAGAGAGTGTATGGGTGTATGATTAGGTGTGGGAGGGGGTGATGGGAAAGGAGAAGAGGGAATCCTTAGCAGGCTCCATGCCCAGTATGGAGCCCAGTGTGGTGCTCAGTCTCATTACCCTGAGATCATGACCTGAACTGAAATAAAGAGTCAGAGACTTAACTCACTGAGCCACTCAGGCACCCTTGTAGGTGCTTTTTGAGGATTGTAGCTCCGTGATAACTTTCTGTATTTCTTCTCTAGAATTTTTTTCTCTTTGATCTTTACTGCACTCAGTTTTGATAAGCCCTGTTTACCTAGAAAATTACCCATTTCATCTAGGTTTTCCAGTTTATTTCCTTAGAATTATTTTAAAAAATAATGGTTTTTAAAGTTTCCTTTTTCCTATAATGATATCCCTTTTGTCATTCCCTATTTTGTGCATTTGCACTTTTTCCTTTTACTTCTTTTGAGTAACTAGCTAGTAGTTTGCCTATTCTGTTGATTTTTGTGAGGAACAGTCTTTTACAGATGTAATTCTAACACTTTTTTGTATTTTAACTTCCTGACTTCTTCACTTAGGCTTTTTTTCAAAACAAAGAAACAAATACACAAACCTGCAAAACAGCCAGTTGTAGGGAGACTACCCTTGGAACAGGAAAGCAGACTATATCCATTAGTGAGGTCCCCTGCACTCCCCCTAAATTGAGCCTTTCTTATGTTATACATCTATATGTTGGACTTCAAAAGCATGCTGATCCATGTAGCTGAACCATAGGGAGTCCCATTTCTCAATGATGATAGGTTTCATTAGTCTCTGTCTGTTCACTGGCTTGCTTCACAAGCAAATAAGGCAACAACTCCAGCGCCCATGGGTATCAGAGGTATCTTTGATGATGGGGGGAAAGCCACACACCAAGAATAGAAATTGCTTTCTACACTCGTGGGGAACATTGTCCTTCCTAATCCCCAATTTGAGGCAGCTCACTGGGGATTCTTAACAGTTATCTTTTTATGAGCTCTAGAATAAATGGGCCTGGGACTGACAGGATATATCTTGGACACATGGACAACGTGCCCCCACTGATTTCCTACTTCTCATTCCCCTTCCTCTCAATGCAAGCCCTTCTCTTTTTGTCTCCCTTCAGTGTACCAGATTGTTTGAAATCTAAACCCAGGGAAGCTCTGTTTGTAGATTTCTTGCTGGTAAATTTAGTAAGCTTTTCTTTAAAAGTTTTATTATGGAAAATTTTAATCACGCATAGAAGTCAAGTGAGTATAGAATGAATTCCACATACTGACATAACAAACATCAACATTCTGTCAATCATGTTTCATCTTCCACCTCACATCATATCATCTATAAATTTTTCAAGTCAGTCCTTACGTGAACAAACTACTAAAATGCCACTTTCATGTTCAACAAAATAATAATTCCTAAACATCACACATTACCCAGGGCAAGGCCATATTTCATAATTGTCTCAAAATTTCATTCATGGATATCTTAATTGAATCAGGATCCAACAGGTCCATGCAATTTTTAAAAATTTTCTTTTTTTAAGTTGAGGTATAATTGACATATAACATTTTATAAGTTTTAGGTATGCAGCATAGTTATTCAATATTTGTATATGTTGTAAAATGATCACAGTAAGTCTAGTTAACATCCATAGTTACAAAAATTTTTTTTTGTAATGAGAGATTTTAGATCTACTCTCTTTGCAACTTTCAAATACGCAATATAGAATTATCAGCTATAGCTAGTATGCTGTATATTCCATCCCCATGACTCAATTATTTTACAACTGGGTGTTTGTGCCCTTTGACTCCCTTTACCCCTGACCCCTCACCTCTGGCAGTCACCAATCTGTCCTCCATATCTATAAGCTTGGGTGCTAGTTGTTGTTGTTCTTGTATAAATTGCACATGTAAGTGAGATCATACAGCATTTGTCTTTCTTTGTCAGACTTATTTCACTTAGCATAATGCCTTTAAGGTCTTTATGTTGTCACTAATGGTAAGATTGTTTATGACTGAGTAGTATTCCGTGTGTGTGTGTGTGTATGTGTGTGTGTGTGTGTGTGTGTGTGTACATACCACATCTTTATCCATTCATCTATCAATAGACACTTAGGTTGTTTATATACCTTGGCTGTTGAAAATGATGCTGCAATGAACATGGAGATGCATGTATGTTTATAAATTAGTGTTTTTGTTTTCTGCAGATATTCTGAAAGACATTAATGGTACATACAGTAGTTCTATTTTTAATTATTAAAGGAAACTCCACACTGTTTTCCATAGTGGCTGAACCAGCTTACACTGCTACCAACAGTGCACCAAAAGTTTACTTTTCTCCCCATCCTTGACAACACTTGTTATGTCTTGTCTTTTTGATAGCCATTCTAACAGGTATGAGGTAATATCCCATTGTGGTTCTGGTTTGCATTTCTCTGATGGTTAGTGATATTGAGCATCTTTTCATGTGCCTGTTGGCCATATGTATACCTTTTTTTGAAAAATGTTTATTCAGATTCTCCGCCCATTTTAAAATCAGGTTATGTGTTTTATTGCTATTGAGTTTATGAATTCTTTATGTGTTTTGGGTGTATCATTTGCAAATATCTTCTCACATTCAATAGATTGCCTTTCTGTTTTGTTGATGATTTTCCTTGCCATGCAGAAGATTTTTATTTTTTAAAAAGAATTTATTTATTTATTTGACAGACAGAGATCACAAGTAGGCAGAGAGGCAGGCAGAGAGGAGAGGGGAGAAGCAGACCCCCTGCCGAGCAGAGAGCCTGATGTGGGACTCGATTCCAGGACCCTGGGATCATGACCTCAGCCGAAGGCAGCAGCTTAACCCACTGAGCCACCCAGGCACCCCCAGAAGATTTTTAGTTTGATATAATTCTACTTACTTGTTTTTGTTTTTGTTGCCTTTGCTTTTGGAGTCAGATCCAAAAAATATCACCAAGTCTTGATCAAGGAGATTGTTGCCTGTGTTTTCTTTTAGGAGTTTTATGGTTTCAGGTCTTACATTCAGGTCCTTAATTCATTTTGAGTTAATTTTTGTGTATGATGTGGGATATACATTGTAGTTTCATTCTTTTGCATGTGGTTGTTCACTCTAACCCAACACTCTTTACTGAAGAGATTTTCCTTTCCCCATATGTGCTTGGTTCATTTGTTATAAATTAACTGACCCATGTATGTGTGGGTTTATTTCTGGGCTCTCTATTCGGTTTCAGTGATCTATCTGTCTATCTTTGTGACAGCACCATACTGTTTTGATTATTACATCTTTGTAATAGAGCTTGAAACATGGGAGTGTGATGCCTCCAGCTTTGTTTTTCTTTCTCAAGATTCTTTTGGCTCTTTGGGGTCTTTTGTGCTTCCATACAAATTTTAGAATGATTTGTTCCAGTTCTGTGAAGAGGATTTGCACTAATTCTGGAGACACCTTGGATGGTATGGTTATTTTGACAGTATTCTTCCAGTCTCTGAGCGTGGATTATCTTTCCATTGATTTGATCCTTCTTCAGTTCCTTTAATCATAGTCTTATAGATTTCAGTGTACAGATCTTTCACCACCTTGGTTAACTTTATTCCTAGATATTTTATTTTTGGGGGTGTAGTTATAAATGGGATTGTTTTCTTAGTTTATCTTTCTGATAGCCCATTATTAGCATATAGAAACCCAACTGATTTTTGTATACTAATTTTGTATCCTACAACTTTAGTGAATTCATTCTTTAGTTCTAACAGTTTTAATGAAATCTTCAGGATTTTCACTATTTGATATTATGTCATTTACAAATAGTGATAGTTTTATTTCTTCCTTTTCAGTTTGGTTGCCCTTTATTTCTTTCTCTTGCCTAATTGCTAGCTAGGACTCCAAATACTATATTGGAAAAAATGTGGTAAAAGTAGGCATCCTTATCTTGTTCCTGAAAAACTTTCAGCTTTTTACCATTGAGTATGATGTTAGCTGTGGGTTTTTCATATATGGTCTTTATTATGATGAGGTATGTTCCCTGTATACCAATTTTGTTGAGAATTTTTATCATAAATGCATATTAAAGTTTGTCAGGTGTTTTTTCTGTATCTATTGAAGTGATCATATAATTTTTATCCTTTATTTTGTTAGTGTGGTGTATCATGTTGCTTGATTTGTAGATATTAAAGCATTCTTGGCTTCCTGGAACAAATCCTACTCAATCATAGTATATGATTCTTTTAATGTATTATTGAACGGAGTTTGCCAATATTTTATTGAGAATTTTTGCATCTATATTCACCAGGGATATTGTCTGTAATTATTTTCTTATGGTTCTTGTCTGGTTTTAGTAACAGGTTAATGTTGGCCTTGTAAAATGAGTTTGGAAGTATTCCCTCCTTTTCTGTTTTTGGAAGAATTTGAGAAGCATTTTTGTATGTTTGGTAAAATTCACTACTGAAGACATCTGGTTCTGGACTTTTGTTTTTGAGGAGGCTTTTGATTACTGATCCAACCCCTTTCTAGTAATTGGTCTAATCAGATTTTCTGTGTCTCCGTGGTTTGGTCTTGGAAGATTTTGTCTGTCTGGGAATTTATCTATTTCTTCTAGGTTGTCCAGCCACACATACTTTTGATGATTCAGAAAATGCATACTAGTTTAGACTTAGTCTACCTTGGCCCCAGAGTCTGTATAATTAAATCATTTATAAATTCTTCAACTTTCAGGTATTTGCAGACATGCAAACCAAGCCAACAAACTATTGCCTTGTTTCACAAATAAATGAGAACATTTTTATTGTGTGCTATTAATAACTTATGAATGGCTGCCTTGAAAGTGCTAGAGGTACAAGCAATTTATTGTAAGCCCTAAAATAATAACACTTATTGTTTGTTTTTCTGGCTTTATAAGCAACATAATTTCATTGCTGAAATTTGAAAATAAGAAACAACAAAAAAGTAACTAACTTCTCTCACTTTGACATAAAAAATTGAAATTATCATATTTTCTTTACTTCCATGTATATACTTATTTTTTAAAATTTTACTTATTGATTTTTTATTCTTTTTAGTGTTCCAGAATTCATTGTTTATGCACCACACCCAGTGCTCCATGCAATACATGCCCTCCATAATACCACCACCAGGCTCATCCAACCTCCCACAGCCCTCCCTTCCAAAACCCTCAGTTTGTTTCTCAGAGTCCACATTCTCTCATGGTTCATTGCCCCATTCAATTTTCCCCAATTCAAATGAAATAATTCTTTATATATACTTTATATCCCGTTAAGTAACTTAACATGGTTAATGATCATAATATCATGTCTTTAAATTTTTTCAAAAATGTAATTTTTCATGGCTACAAACAATCCATAATACAGACCTGGTTTAATTTATTCACCTAGTCCTCTGTGGTTAAATATTGATGTATTTTCATTTGATACATCAATACATCAATACTTTCATTTGATAAGTAATCTTGCAATCCTTGCCCTTGTGCATAAAAATGAGCATTTATTTTGATTAGGAATCAAGTTTACTAAGTTAGGATAATGAATAGTTTAAAGCTTATTGCTGCAGGTTTTTGAGTTATTTCTAAGAAAGACTATAGTATTAGTATGCAGAATGTGAGAATCTCATTGTACTTACTCAGGGACCTGGACTGACAGATGTTCCATCTCCCCAGAGGAGGAAGAGGAAAATGAGGAATGTTGCACATTGGTACCTAACGTTTCTGTCTAAATATGACAGATTTTATGTCTGCTCGCATTTTATTGGCTATAGTAAATCACATGACCACATCTAATTTCACAGTGAGTAGGGGAGTGCATTTTGCAAGGAGAGAATGGGAATTTTTGTGAATAGTTAATTACTACCATGCTGTGCTCCAAGCAAGCCAATTAGGTGAACACTGCTTTGAAGGCAAGTCCATTTCTGGGTGTCATACTACTGGAGATAGTATAGGCCAACTTTCTCATTCACTGGTGGCTTCAAAGGTATGGTTTTCTTCAGTACCTTTGACCAGTATTTTGGAGGCAACACTTTTGTTCACTTATTCATCAAATATTTTATCTAAGATACTATGCCTGGCATATTATCTTGAAAGATGTCCTCCAGCAAATCCTTCCATTTCTATATATTGATTTTGATCTTCCCACTAGAATGCAGAGTGTACTTCTCCTTTCCTTAAAACTGAGCTGGTTTTGTAGTTCACTTTAATGAGGACAATGTGGCAGAAGTGACATTGACAGTTGGGCCTAACCCTTCCCTGGCCTGGAAGCCTCACTTGTGCTTTTTTGGAAGCTAGCCACCAAGCAAAGAGATCTCTCCTATCCTATGAGAGAGATGACATGGAGAGAAATCCAGGAAAATGGGAGGACACCCCAGACATTACAAACTTAGGTGAGTACAGCCACACAAGGACCTCTAGCTGGTACCACATGAAGCTAAAATGAACTAACCTAGTTGAGTCCTGACTAAATTGCAGAACTTGAGCAAATAAATGGTTGCTTTAAGCCACAAGTTTGAGGGTGGTTTCTTATACAACAACAGATATGTGATCCACCATTCATGGGTCCCTGATCTTAAGTATTTATGACAAAATTTAGCGTGTGATAATTGTTATAAAAGAAGTACAAAGTACTGTAGGAGATCAGACATTACTCGTAGACAGAAGTAGTGGGGAGTGTTTCATGGAGATGTAAACAAAATGGGTTTTAAACACATTTAAACACAGCCCAGCTATGCTTTCATCACTATTAATCTCCAGGCATCTATTTCCCTCCGGACATTTTATACTTCACCTCAACCCCTCCCCCACCAATATCCTTCTGTTTAAGGTGTAAATATTATATCTTAGTAATTGAGTTGAACCCTCCTGTCCCATTCTTTGCATTTGAGGAGGACTGTATTAGATAAATGAGTCACTGAATTTCAGGAACAACCACAGGGAAAGTGCTTTGGGAAGAAGATCTTATAGCATCAAGCAACTTGTATCCCATAATCACTCTTTGCTGCCCTTACAGAAAGGCTGGCTCTATTCATTCTGGGTAAGAGTATACTTCTCTCCTTTGTTCTCAGGATGATGCAAGGGAACAACCTCTTCATTTGAGGACACATATGTTAATTCTCCCCACAAAGCTTACCATAAGCCCTGATAAATTAACCTGCTCAATCAGCAACTTCTCTCTGTTTGCATTTCCAAGAATGTTACCCAGATGTAAACCAAACATGCCTCTTCAGTCTTGAATAGGTAGCTGCTTCTGTTAAGTTACTCTTTCATTAAAGTCTCAAACTTGCACTCAACTCAACATTCAGCAGTACGGAAGTAAGCACGTAGATTTACAAAGTCAAACCCAGTGAGGTTGAGCAGTCTGGAGCTGAAATTAGAATCCAGGAAATTTAAAGATATGCATACCATGTGACCTAGCAATTTGACTCCAAATATATATCCTCAATGTACCCAAGATAACAGTATGTAGGTTTTCACGAAGTGACAAAAATTGGAGCCCATCTACTTATTTATGGACAAGAAAAATGAAAATGAATAAATAAGTGATGGTATATAGCAGCAAAACTGAATGAAAATTACATTTATAAATATCCATGAATCTCAAGTATATGTTGAGTAAAAATGTATGGTTCAGAATAACATATACAGTATGGCACCATTTATAAAGCTTTAAAAAATGGAAAATAATACTATATATTATTTATGAATATATATATGTAGTAAAGTTTTAAATATGCATGGAAATGATAAATAGCAAATTCAGGATGCTGGTAACCTCTTGGGAGGGATTTATAGGAAAGAAATTAAAGAGGGATACAGGGAGATTCTACAATGACTATAATATATATAGATAATATTTTATTTCTTAAGCTGGCTACAGGAGTCTCAATATATTATTCTTGGTACTTCTTTGTATGTCTGAAATATTCTTCTTAACAAAATAAAAGTGGAGAAAACATTGTTTTAGGTTGAACTGACTCATAGATTAATCCTAAACCGTTGCAGACCATGTGATTCTAAATAAATCACAAATCATGTCAACTCTCAGGGCTGCATTCTCCTTTTCTGAAATGAGGGACTTTATTGTCCATAGATTCTCAATAAATATTAAGGTCTTATGCAATAATATAACTTATAGTGACTGAATACACAAACAGCTACAATAAAAACAACAAAACCCTGTCTTTCCATTATTAGCTCCTCCTAAGCCAAATAGCTGATGAGAAAATGGTACCAGGCACTCAATTTTGGGTTCCACGTGTGAAGTAGCATCTCAGAGAAAAACTGCTTTCCTGTTCAACACCCAACCTTTAGCACTATCTAACTATGCAGATCTAGTGAGCTTTTGATTACAGACAGAAGAGGAAGTATCCTCATAGTTCTCATGTTAACCAATCCCTACAACTGGAATTTCAAAAGGATTCCCCTTAGGGGTACCTGGCTGGCTCAGTCAGTAGAGCATGTGGCTCTTGATCTCAGGGTTGTGAGTTTGAGCCCCACGTTAGGTGTACAGTTCACTTAAACAATAAATAAAATCAAAAGGATTCTTCTTTGATGATGACTAAGTGGTAATATCTTCTTAAGCGTGCAAAGTTCAAAAGTTCAATCCAATTTTCTCTCTTTATAGAGCATATGGAAACAGAGATAATTTGGGTTGTATACATATATCTTCTGTCTCATTTAACTTTTCACATACCTCCAAATATATCTGCCTGTCCTACCCCATCCCCCCAAATATTGCTTGACAGTTACTTTGAATCTCACTTTGTTCTGCAATCTCTGTGCATTTTGATTCACGTATACTTGGAAAGTACTTTTACTTGCTTAGAAATAGCAGGAAGATTTTATCATGAATTGGAGGTGATAGAAGAGATTGTCCAAAGACCAGAAAGTCAAGGTTGGTGTTTTGCCTCATGCTCTGGTAAGGAGTGTGTGAGCCTTTAAGCCCAGGATAGAATTATGCTTGGAAAAGAGACCAGGTTGGAGAGAAAGTCTCAGTTCTTATATAAACCATTCATGCTGGACAATACTTAGAGATTACAGCTGAATATGGGAAGGTGCTCAGTTGAATGGGATCAATGTCAGAAACTGTATTTTCTAATTCATCCTATTGTACATGGAGTGCCAGTGGACGCAGCCAGAGAATGCTGACGTGATTAACCTCTGAACTTAAAGAATGCACTTAGGTGGAATGCCTGGGTGGCTCAGTTGGTTAAGCGGCTGCCTTCGGCTCAGGTCCTGATCCCAGTGTCCTGGGATTGAGTCCCACATCAGGCTCCTTGCTCAGCAGGGAGCCTGCTTCTCCCTCTGCCTCTGCCTGCCACTTTGTCTGCCTATGCTCGCTCCTGCTCTCTCTCTGACAAATAAATAAATAAAATCTTTAAAAAAAAACAAAATAGAAGAATGCACTTAGGTGCCATTAGGTAAAAAACTGAAACTCAGAAGCTATTTATCCCAGTGAAGCTTAATATTGTTAAGGCTACGTGTGGATGGCGGTAAGCAAGTTATCAACTCATCCTCCCACCTTAATGGCCAGAAGAAGAGATTTAAAGTAGATTTTCTAACTCTAGCTGGCCTAGTTTCTCTTGTCATTTCTCTTGTCTCTTCTCCCTTAGAAAGACAAGTAGATTTCTCCTGTGACTAGAATAAGCTGACAGCAATACACTTTTTGCTGTAAATTAAATGGAGTTTGGTTTGTGAAAAACACAAAAGGAACCAAACATATGGGAGCAACAAGTTGAGTTGAAGGTCAATTAACTTTCACCTTCTGCATCCTAGTTATACAATGATAACATTTTAAAAGGTGAACAGTTGGATGTGTTCGGCCGCTGTTTTATTATGTGGAGCCTGATTCTTTGTTTTTATAGACAGCTGGTTATTATAACAATAGAGGAAAGTTACTAAGCGAATATAAACATAAATGTGGAACTAAGCTTACCCACAGGGACAGATATACATGAGACAGTGTGACAAATCAGAGATAAAGTAGGAAAATAATGAGATGGAAAGGAAAGAACTGAGTTTGGAGACAAGGGATACTAGTCTGATAACTGTGGACAAAGTGAATCTGAGGCAGAAATCTGAGGAACTTTAAAATCTGGCTAGAGACTCTGGAAGGAAAAATGACTTGATATAGCAGTGTTGTGGGCAATGGGATGCATTACTCAGATCCCCTTCAATGAAGATTCATGTCCCAGTTCCTGGAAGTGCTTTGGGACAGTGGACCTCAATCGTCAGCTCCTTTAACAATTTGACTATTGCTCATCTGCAAAGAGCTATCTCCTCCAAGGTTATGCCTCGCCTCAAGGTGGGCCACATCTTGTGACTGATCAACATGGGAACTTCAATTAGCAAATCAACTGCTGCATTGTATAGGGCCTTTAAGGTATAAATGGCACCTGCCATACTTCATTCCTGAGGTGGTTGAGGAACTCCGTATAGTGGCAAGTGCATAGAGCAATAGGTGGGGGTTGCTTGTAGCTGGGAAGAATGTATGCCAGAAAACCATCTCCAGAGGCCCAGCGGTGGGCTAAGAACTTTTTCAACTCTGCACTCACAGTGGGGAATGAGTCTGGGGTGGCCTGTGCTCATAGGGCTCAAAGAACTGATTTAGGATGACCTAGCTAGGGCATTAGTTTATTTGCTGACCAGGCTGGCTTCAAATTTTGGCACAAATCTATGTTTTATGACAAGGATGCTAATTTCATATATTTGCTTAGTAAAAATATGTGACACTTTATTTTTAATTTAACATCCTGCAGGGGTGCCTGGGTGGCTCAGTGGGTTAAAGCCTCTGCCTTCGGCTTGGGTCATGATCCCAGGGTCCTGGGATCGAGCCTCGCATTGGGCTCTCTGCTCAGCGGGGAGCCTGCTTCCCCCTCTCTCTCTGCCTGCCTCTGCCTACTTGATCTCTGTCTGTCAAATAAAATAAATAAGATCTTTAAAAAAAAATTTAAGATCCTGCAGCATAATGGAGAGAAACACTGAGAAACAGGCACCATTTATCTGCATCTAAGCAATTAGTTCCTTTGGAACCAGACCCAGGCAAACAGGTGGGTTTTAAGGACTTCTAATGAACTTGTACAGACAGTTTTGTCCTGTTTACATTCAGTTTTGTATCCAGTATTCCAGAACAGTAGTGCCTGGGACCTGTTCCCTCTCCAGGGTGTTGCTGGTTTAAGAGGGTGATGCCTTCAAATTCAAACTCCTCTTTATCACTGAAGAATCTAAATTACATCTGCCCAGGAAACCCAAATTCCACCATCACTGCCTGGGCACCTGCAGATAAAGTGTCTTGTTGTTCATGGCTCTGGATCCTGAAACACAGCCTCTTTTATCAACTTTACTCCCTTTTGGGTGTAGCCACATAAAGTAAATTGTAAATTACAAAACTAGTCCCTGGGAAGCTAGCCACAACCAGATCCAAACTATAAGTCTATTTGCTGATACCTTCATCTCTACCTGGTTTTGTCTCCTAACTGGTGCTGTGATGAGATCAAGAGTGACTTTAGAAAGACATAAAATGATGGAAAAAGAAAAATTGAAGACTTTCTATTGTTTTGTAACCTCTGAAGGAAGTTTAGTAGGCAAAAGAATCTTTCTGTTCACGTCTAGTTTTTCTTGATTTCTATGTAATCAACATACTGTATTCATCAGGAAAAAAAGAAGAACTTCCCAGTACTTGAGCAAGTAGATGCTGAGTGTCAGAATAATCCAGTAAGAGGCAATGAGGAAGCCAGGAATACCCATGTCCGTGTGGTAATCATTAGTGCTGCTCTCCAGTACTGCTGGTTCTTCTCTGCCTCAGAGCACTGGGGAAGATTTCATTTCCCACTCTTTGTAGTTAGCAGACATGTGATTTGCTTTAGTCGAAGGCATACGAGAAGTCATGCCCATTACTTCTGGGTGGAAGCATTCAAGAGGCAATGTGTAACTCTCATGCTTGCTTTTTCCCTGCTGTGACAAACATGTGTGTGTGAGTATCACGAAATAGTAGTGGCTCCGTAAGATAGTTTGGAGTCATCCTTTACTTGGAGCCACTCTCACCACTGGTAATACTGGGCGTATGGTGGGAATGGTCAGTATTTATTGTGTTAAGGCACTGAGACTTTGGCTTTTAAATTTAACTTATTCCTGCAGGTAGTCTAGCCTATCCTACCTAAGCTAACTATTGTGACACTGACCAGCCTCAAAGAAAAGATCTATATTGATATATGGGGACCACGTTATCAAAAAGTCTTCTGGTTATTCAGTCAAGAAGACTTGTTCTCTCTGAAATTTTAGTGTACCACTCTTACATGACAAAGGACAGGATCACCAAATATTTGAGGAAGGCTCCAATTTGAGAGGCCAAGTACAAACCCAACAAGGAAAAAAACAAAAGAACTCTGACAAAACACAGAAAATCATGGAGCAGGAGCCAAGAAAGTATCATCTGAGAGATAAGAGACACTCTATCCATGAAAGGAAAGAGAAAACTGTATAAATTATAAATAACATTGTTAAGAGCTCTTGTAGATGAAAGACATGATAGCAGAAATTTAAAATAACTCAATAGGAAGATTGGGGGAAAACTAACAGAATGAATAAAAAAAATTTAAAATACAGACAGTAGGAGTAAAAGGATATCTGATTAGAGGATCAATCCCTAAGATCCAGTCTCTAATGAATATGAGTTCCAGGAACCCTGAACAGAGAGAACAGGGTAAGGAAATTATCAAAGAAATCACAGAAGACAAATTCTTAGATTAATGGATCAACGAAGTAGCTGGCACAATGAATAAAGGAATAAATGCTCCAAGACACATCAGGATGAAATTTCAAAGCACCAAGAATAAGACATTCTAAAAACTCCCCAAAAGAAAAAAATTAGCACTTATAAAAAAGGATGGCAGTCAGAATGTCATCAGACTTATCAATAACAATACTGGAAGCTATAAGACACAGCACAATACCTTTAAAATTCGGAGGACAAAATATTTTCAACCTAAATTTCTACACCCAACAGATAACCAAGTGTTAGGATTATTAGCTATATGGTCTCAAAAATTATACTCCTGCACATTTCTTAATGAACTACATGTGCTCCACAATACCTACTCTCCCAATAGTAGTTAATGCTTATATATTTGCTCATTTGATCTTTAGGACAACTGCATGAGGTAAATCTATCTTCTCACCACCATTTTATAGGTGGGAAAATTGAGGCATAGGTAAACAATGTCTCCAAGGTAGCATAACTAGTAATATAGAGTTGGAGTCTGAACTCTGGCAATCTAAGTCCAAAGCCCATGTTTTAGGTTACTATTTTGCATGGCCTCCAAGACAAAGACATTGAACCCAGGAAACAATGTGCTCAACACAGAATAGAGATAAGAAATCCTCAGAATAGGAAGTGGAGATGCAACGGGGGTGGGGGCTAAGGGGGTAGGAAAAGAATAAATGAAACAAGATGGGATTGGGAGGAAGACAAACCAAAAGAGACTCTTAATGTCATAAAACAAACTGAGGGGGGTGGGGGGGAGGGGGGTTGGGAGAGGGTGGTGAGGTTACATTATATGTTTAAATTAAAAAAAATAAATTTAATGAAAAAAAAGTTAAAAAGAAAAAATAAAAGAAATCCTCAGAATAGCTGTACAGGAGACCTAAAGAAATAATAGTCAAGATTGGAAAAAAGTAATTAAAGACTCTAAGAGAAGTATCTCCCCGGGGGAGAGGGGAGGAGGAGGTAGAACTGATACTTTATCTGATATATTTGATCATAGTAAAACTTTACTGAGATGATGGCCTTGGAAGAGTTAATCTAAGCAAATAAAATACAAAGTATTTTTTAATTAAAAGAAAAACTAAAGTGAACAATAAGCATAGTTTGCTATCTACCTCAGATAAAAAATAATTTATTTACTGAATATTGATTTAACTAAAACTTGTTATAAAAATGTATATGGAGGCAGGACTTCCAACTATGGTGAAGAAATTAGAAAAGTCTCGCCTCCAAAAACCAGTATGACACTGAACAAAACTGTCTAAAAAATAGTCATTAAAGGCTCTGGAAGTTAAGCAAAGGCAAATAAGTTAAGAAGCATATTCATGAAAATCTCAAGCACGTTGAGTAAGAATAGTGAGGGTTTCCAACCTTCTTGTCTGGGGCTGCTCCCTTTCCTCCAGCTTGGTTGGTGAGAAATCCCATTTTTCCATAGTAAAACCTGAAGCCAGAAGGTACTGGAAGCAGAGAGCAAAAATCCATGCCCAGGGTCATTGTCGGTATAAGTAACAAACCTAGTAGGAAACAAACAGGAAAAATCCAAAGCCTTGTTAGACTAGGGTATGGTCTGATTAGAGTGCATTGCAAACCAGCCAAAAAGGTATAGAGAGATACTGGAAATGAGAGCATCATAAAAGTATTAGACAAACTCTTTATACATCCCTGGCCAACTGGGATGCTTGCACCTGCATTCAGGAAGCTCAGAAGAGTCCATTAGAAAGTAAAACTTGAAGCAGACTTGAAAATGCCTGAATTTTGAATGTGCTATCCAACCCACACATAGCTCCATTGACATAAAGTAGAAGGCTTATCAGCTAGAGTTGTTTGAACACAAACTTCTGACCAACTGTTGGCTGCCCACTAAGCCATGCACAAACAGGTGCAATTCCCAGGAAGTCAGAATAAAATTATAAGCAAAAGGGTAAACAAATGAAGAAGCCAAGCATCTACACATTGCAGAGGAGAAAGTTCTTCAGGTTAAATCTAGTCAAGTAATTAAGACAACAGCAACCTTCAGGGGTTAAAAATATATATGTAGCAGAATTCAGAGTTGCTGCAATATTTTATTTCAGATGTCTAAATTCCAACACAAAATTCTGAGATGTGCAAAGGAAACAGGAAATGTGTTTCAAAAGGGAAAAAGGCATTCAGGCACTGACTCTGCTGCTGGACTTAGAAGCAAAGACTTCAAAGCTCCTCTTACAATTATTTTAAAAGAATTACATGAAGCTATGCTTAAATAGTTTTAAGGGAAATATGATAATGATGCATGAGCAATATCAATAAAGAAACAGAAACCCTAAAAAGAGACCAAATAGAGATCAAAATTAAATAGTCACTAGATGGTCTTAACAGTAAATTTGAGATAGTGGAAGTAAGAAACTAAACTTGAACACAGACCAATAGAAATAGACTCTCTCATCTGTGAGTGATTGTTTCAAGTCAGCATTCTTCAGGTTCTTCCAGATTATGGCCAAGTAGAACCAGTTCAATTTTTGACATGTTAAATTTGAGATCCTTGTTAAACATCTGGTCAGAGATGATGAATAAGTAATTAAATATTCAAGTCCCCATAACAAGTGAGAAGTTTAGTCTAGAGATATAAATTTGGAAATCATTAACAAGCATACAGATGGCATTTAAAGCTGTAAGACTTAGTGAAATCACCAGGGAAGTGAGTGTAGATAGAAAAGAAAAGTGGACTAAAGTCTGATCCCTAGAGCACTGTAATGTTATGAAGTTAGGACTAAATCAAGAAGGAAAGCAAGACTAAGAAGAAAGTACCAGAAAACCAAGAGAGAATGGAGTCTTAGAAGTCAAGAAAATAAAGCTTATAAAGGAGTAGAGTGATCACTTGTGTTAAATCCTATTCTTAGATCAAGTAAATTAGGCCCGAGGATTGACTTTGGATTTAATGAAGTGAAGATCATTGGTGACCTTCACAAAAATGTTTTAATAGAGTTGTTAGGCAAAAGTCTGATTGGAATGGATTTAGATTGAATGAGAGAAAAGAATTTAGAAAGAGCAAGTATAAACAATCTTTAAGAGAAATTTGATTTAAAGAAAAAAGAGAGTTGAACATTAGCTGGAGGGAGATTGGGGTCAAGAGAGGATGTATCTGTTTTTACACAGGATAAATGACAGCTTTTTTATATGATAATTTAAGTTCCATTAAAGAAGAAAAACTGGTATTAAGGTGAGGGAATAATTTGTTCAAGGGTTGACCTTGACTTGGTTAATGGGAATAGGATCTAGTTTATAGATAGGTGGTTGGCATTTACTAGGATCATTATATCCTCTTGATGAAGTTACGTTTTTATCATTCTAAAATACTCCCTTTATTTCTGATCATTTTCTTTGTTCTTGAGTCTACCTTCTGAGAATTATCTAGCCACTCCAGTGTTCTTTTAATTAGTGTTAGTATGATGTATCCCCTTCTATCCTTTTAGTCTCTAAATGCCATTATATTTAAAGTGCTTCTTGTAAACAGGATAAAATTGGATCTAGCCTTCTTATCTAACCTGACAATCTCTTTTAACTGGAAAGTGTAACCATTTACATTTAATGTAACCATCAATATAATTGAGTATAAATATATCATTTTGTAGTTTTTTTCAATTTATCTCATATGTTCTTTGTTTCTTTTCTCGCTTTTTTTCTGTCTTCTTTTGAATTCAGGGTTTTTATAATTACTATTATTTCATTTGTAGACTTCTTAATTATACCTCCTTGGTTTTGTTTTGTTTTTTTCTTTTATTTATTTATTTTTAAGCTTTTTTAATTTAAACATATAATGTAACCCCACCACCCTCTCCCAACCTCTCTCCCCCCCCCAGCCCCCCTCAGTTTGTTTTATGACATTAAGAGTCACTTTTGGTTTGTCTCCCTCCCGATCCCATCTTGTTTCATTTTCTCTTTTCCTACCACCTTAACCCTCACCCCCATTGCATCTCCACTTCCTCATATCAGGGGAATCATGTGATAGTTGTCTTTCTCCAGTTGACTTATTTCACTAAGCATAATACGCTCTAGTTCCATCCATGTCGTTGCAAATGGTAAGATTTCATTTCTTTTGATGGTTGCATAGTATTCCATTGTATATATATACCACCTCTTCTTTATCCATTCATCTTTTGATGGACATCTAGGTTCTTTCCATGACTTGGCTATTGTGGACATTGCTGCTATAAGCATTCGGGTACACGTGCCCCTTTGGATCACTACATTTGTATCTTTAGGATAGATACCCAGTAGTGCAATTGCTGGGTCATAAGGTAGCTCTATTTTCAATTTTTTGAGGAACCTCCATGCTGTTTTCCAGAGTGGTTGCACCAGCTTGCAATCCCACCAACAGTGTAGGAGGGTTCCCCTTTCTCCACATCCTCGCATCTGTCATTTCCTGACTTGTTCATTTTAGCCATTCTGACTGGTATGAGGTGGTATCTCATTGTGGTTTTGATTTGTATTTTCCTGATGCCCAGTGATGTGGAACACTTTTTCATGTGTCTGTTGGCCATCTGGATGTCTTCTTTGGAGAAATGTCTGTTCATGTCCTCTGCCCATTTCTTGATTGGATTATTTGTTCTTTGGGTGTTGAGTTTGCCAAGCACTTTATAGATTTTGGATACTAGCCCTTTATCTGAGATGTCATTTGCAAATATCTTCTCCCATTCTGTCAGTTGTCTTTTGGTTTTGTTGACTGTTTCCTTTGCTGTGCAAAAGCTTTTGATCTTGATGAAGTCCCAATAGTTCATTTTTTCCCTTGCTTCCCTTGCCTTTGGTGTTGTTCCTAGGAAGAAGTTGCTGTGGCTGAGGTCGAAGAGGTTGCTGCCTGTGTTCTCCTCAAGGATTTGGATGGATTCCTTTCTCACGTTGAGGTCCTTCATCCATTTTGAGTCTATTTTCATGTGTGGTGTAAGGAAATGGTCCAATTTCATTTTTCTGCATGTGGCTGTCCAATTTTCCCAACACCATTTGTTGAAGAGGCTGTCTTTTTTCCATTGGATGTTCTTTCCTGCTTTGTCGAAGATTAGTTGACCATAGAGTTGAGGGTCTATTTCTGGGCTCTCTATTCTGTTCCATTGATCTATGTGTCTGTTTTTGTGCCAGTACCATACTGTCTTGATGATGACAGCTTTGTAGTAGAGCTTGAAGTCTGGAATTTTGATGTCACCAACTTAGGCTTTCTTTTTCAATATTCCTTTGGCTATTCAAGGTCTTTTCTGGTTCCATATAAATTTTAAGATTATTTGTTCCATTTCTTTGAAAAAATTGGATGGGATTTTGATAGGGATTGCATTAAATGTGTAGATAGCTTTAGGTAGCATAGACATTTTCACAATATTTATTCTTCCAATCCATGAGCATGGAACATTTTTCCATTTCTTTGTGTCTTTCCTCAATTTCTTTCATGAGTACTTTATAGTTCTCTGAGTATAGATTCTTTACCTCTTTGGTTAGGTTTATTCCTAGGTATCTTATGATTTTGGGTGTAATTGTAAATGGGATTGACTCCTTAATTTCTCTTTCTTCTGTCTTGTTGTTGGTGTAAAGAAATGCAACTGATTTCTGTGCATTGATTTTATATCCTGACACTTTACTGAATTCCTGTACAAGCTCTAGCAGTTTTGGAGTGGAGCCTTTTGGGTTTTCCACATATAGTATCATATCATCTGCAAAGAGCGATAGTTTGACTTCTTCTTTGCCGATTTGGATGCCTTTAATTTCTTTTTGTTGTCTGATTGCTGAGGCTAGGACTTCTAGTACTATGTTGAATAGCAGTGGTGATAGTGGACATCCCTGCCGTGTTCCTGACCTTAACGGAAAAGCTCTCAGTTTTTCTCCATTGAGAATGATACTTGCCGTGGGTTTTTCATAGATGGCTTTGATAATATTGAGGTATGTGCCTTCTATCCCTACACTTTGAAGAGTTTTGATTAGGAAGGGATGTTGCACTTTATCAAATGCTTTTTCAGCATCTATTGAGAGTATCATATGGTTCTTGTTCTTTCTTTTGTTAATGTACTGTATCACATTGATTGATTTGCGGATGTTGAACCAACCCTGCTGCCCTGGAATAAATCCCACTTGGTCGTGGTGAATAATCCTTTTAATGTACTGTTGGATCCTATTGGCTAGTATTTTGGTGAGAATTTTCGCATCTATGTTCATCAAGGATATTGGTCTGTAATTCTCTTTTTTGATGGGATCCTTGTCTGGTTTGGGGATCAAGGTGATGCTGGCCTCATAAAATGAGTTTGGAAGTTTTCCTTCCATTTCTATTTTTTGGAACAGTTTCAGGAGAATAGGAATTAATTCTTCTTTAAATGTTTGGTAGAATTCCCCTGGGAAGCCATCTGGCTCTGGGCTTTTGTTTGTTTGGAGATTTCTGATGACTGTTTCAATCTCCTTACTGGTTATGGGCCTATTCAGGTTTTTTATTTCTTCCTGGTTCAGTTTTGGCAGTTTATATGTCTCTAGGAAAGCATGCATTTCTTCCAGATTGTCAAATTTATTGGCATAGAGTTGCTCATAATATGTTCTTATGATTGTTTGTATTTCTTTGGTGTTGGTTGTGATCTCTCCTCTTTCATTCATGATTTTATTTATTTGGGTTCTTTCTCTTTTCTTTTTGATAAGTCTGGGGTTTATCAATCTTATTAATTCTTTCAAAGAACCAGCTCCTAGTTTCATTGATTTGTTCTATTGTTTTTTTGGTTTCTATTTCATTGATTTCTGCTTTGATCTTTATTATTTCTCTTCTTCTGCTGGGTTTAGGCTTTCTTTGTTGTTCTTTCTCGAGCTCCTTTAGGTATAGGGTTAGGTTGTGTATTTGAGACCTTTCCTCTTTCTTGAGATAGGCTTGTATCACTATATATTTTCCTCTCAGGACTGCCTTTGCTGTGCCCCACAGATTTTGGACCGTTGTGTTTTCATTATCATTTTTTTCCATGTTTTTTTTCAATTCTTCTTTAATTTCCTGGTTGACCCATTCATTCTTTAGAAGGATGCTGTTGAGTCTCCATGTATTTGTGCTCTTTCCAAATTTCCTCTTGTGATTGAGTTCTAGCTTCAGAGCATTGTGGTCTGAAAATATGCAGGGAATGATCCCAATCTTTCGATACCGGTTGAGACCTGATTTATGACCCAGGATGTGATCTATTCTGGAGAATGTTCCATGGGCACTAGAGAAGAATGTGTATTCTGTTGCTTTGGGATGGAATGTTCTGAATATATCTGTGATGTCCATCTGCTCCAGTGTGTCATTTAAGACCTTTATTTCATTGTTGATCTTTTGCTTGGATGATCTGTCCATTTCAGTGAGAGGTGTGTTAAAGTCTCCAACTATTATTGTATTCTTGTCAATGTGTTTCTTTGATTTTGTTATTAATTGGTTTATATAGTTGGCTGCTCCCATGTTAGGGGCATAGATATTTAAAATTGTTAGATCTTCTTGTTGGACAGACCCTTTGAGTATGATATAGTGTCCTTCCTCATCTCTTATTATAGTCTTTGGCTTAAAATCTAATTGATCTGATATAAGCATTGCCACCCCAGCTTTCTTTGATGTCCATTAGCATGGTACATTGTTTTCCACCCCCTCACTTTCAATCTGGAGGTGTCTTCAGGTCTAAAATGAGTTTCTTGTATGCAGCATAGTGATGGGCTTTGTTTTTTTATCCATTCTGAAACCCTGTGTCTTTTGATTGGGGCATTTAGCCCATTTACATTCATGGTAACTATTGAGAGATATGAGTTTAGTGCCACTGTATTGCCTGTAAGGTGATTGTTACTGTATATTGTCTCTGTTCCTTTCTGATAATACTTTTAGGGTCTCTCTTTGCTTAGAGGACCCCTTTCAATATTTCCTGTAGAGCTGGTTTGGTGTTTACAAATTCTTTCAGTTTTTGTTTGTCCTGGAAGCTTTTTATCTCTCCTTCTATCCTCTTTAGTTTTTTTGTTTTGTGTCATTTCCCTAGGCTTTAAAGAATATTTCTTTATGTTAATGAAGTCTGCCTTCAAATATTATATGACTTCACATAGATGGTAAAAATCTTACAAAAGTAAACTCACATTCCTTTCTCATTCTTCTTGAAATTGCCATACATTTTACTTCTCCATATACATGAACTTAATATTTTGTTATTTTTATTGGAGACAATCAATTTTTTCAAGATACTTTTATAATGAGGAACAATCTGTTATATTTGCTTATATGCTTTAAATTTTTGTTGCTCATTACTCCTTGTGTAGATCCAGATTTCCATCTGCTCTTATTTTTCTTCTAAAGAACTTCCTTTACCATTTCTTATAGTACAAGTCTGTTTGCAATGATTATCTTTTTTTTGTCTGAAATATCTTTGTTTGATTGAATTTTTAAGGCTGAGGTATGGTTGTCTTATGATAAACTGCACAAATTTACAGTGTATAATTTGATTGATTTTGAAATGTGTGCACACCTATGATACTATCACTACAACCAAAATAATAAACATATCCATCACCCCAAGAGTTTCTTGTTTCTTTTTGTAACGTCTTCCCATTCCTCCTAGCCCCTGCTCCCCTAGGCAGGAACTGATTTACTTTATGTTAATACCAATTAATTTGTGGGTTTTTTGGAACTTATGTAAGTGGAATCAGAATTATGTACTCATTTCAATCTGGCTTCTTTCACTCAGCATAATTATTAGAGTTTCCCTATTGTTGCTGCATGTATTGACAGTTTTATACCACAATATTTTTATCTATTTACCCTACTAATGGAAATATAGGTTGTTTCCACGTTTCAGCTATTATAAATACAGCTGCTGTGAACCATCCTCTGTGCATGTCTTTGTTTGAAAATATGTTTTCATTTCTCTTGGGTTTTGCTTTAGTTTGGCCAGTGCAGAATTTTGGGTTGACAGCTTTTTTCTCTCAGTAGCTTACAGATTGTATTGGACTTGTAAATTTGAGGCAAGTCTGCTGAAATCTTAACCTTTATTCCTATGTACGGAATCCTTTTTCCTCTCGCTGATTAATTTTTTCCCTTTTTTATAGGGTTTCAGCAATTTGATTATGACATGCTTGTGTGGTTTTTCTTCATGTTTGGGTTTTATTAGGTGTCTTAGAACTGTGGGGTTTTAGTTTACACCAAGTTTGGAAGGTTTTTGGCTACTGCTTCTTCAAATATTTTTTATTTCTTCTCATCTCTTCTCCTTCCGGGACTCCAATTACATGTATATATTAGGCTGCTCAATTTTTTCCCACAGGTCACTGATGCTCTGTTTATTTTTTTTCCCCCCTCAGGTTTCCAACCCCCCCACCCCCGCATGTGTTTATTTTGACACAGTAGTTTCTAATGCTATGTCTTCAAATTCACTTATTTTTCTTCCACAGTGTCTAATTTGCTATTACTACCATCCAGGGTATTTTTTATTTCAGGTATTTTTATTTCTATAAATTCAACATGGGTCTGTTAAAATATCTTCCTTTTCTCTCACCATGTGCATGTTCTGCTTTTGTTCTTGAGCATATGGAGTATATTTATAATAGCTGTTTTAACTTCATTGTGAGCTAATTATATATCTGTGTCATTTTTTAGTCTATTTCTATTGACAGCTTTTCCCTTTTTCTGTTTATAGGCCACATTTTCCAGCTTCTTTGTATCCCTGGTATTTTTTTATTGGTGCCTGATATTGTAAATTTTACATTATTGGGTGCTTTAAAGTATTGCTTTTAATATCTTTGGGCTTTGTTCTGGGACATGTAGAGTTACTTGGAATTACTTCAACCCTTTCAAGGCTTTAATTCAGGGTTACTTTAACCCCACTGTTAAGGCACTACCCTTCTGAGGACATTATCAAAAGCCCTGCGTATTAGGAAATCTTTCTACTCTGGCTAGTGCTAATACAAATTATAATCAATTTTGTGTGAACTCTCAGGATTTGTTCCACTTACTCTTCTCCTGTGGTTTTTGCCAAGCTTTGGATAGTGTACTCATACAAATGTACAATAATTGGTCCAAGACTCAAAGAGGCTTCTCTGTAGATCATCATAGTTCTTTCTCTGCATCTCCTTCCTCTTGTTTTTCTATATATCTTGGCCTCCCAAAACTCCAGTGTCTCCTCAACTCAGAAGGACTATTAGGCACTTATTGCAATTCCATTCCTGGCACTGGGGCCTGTAAAGTCCTCTGGACAGTAAGCGAAGGCAATAATAAGGCTCATTTCATTTGTTTCCCTTCTCTTGGAGATCACTATTCTGTGCTGCCTGTTGTCAAATGCCTAAAATCTGCTCTTCCGTACATTTTGTTTCATTTTGGCCTTTTTTAGGATTGAGGGCAGTTCATCTTTAGTAATAGAAGAGAAAGTGACACTGATGGATATAGTAGATAAATGTGGCAGCAGCAGTTTAGAAGTTTTGTTGCTTGTATTTCTCAATGAAATAAGTTACAAAATTACTGGCTTAAAACAGGGATAGGAAAAGAGGTGTTCAAAGTTTGATGGAAAGAAAATGTGATGTTGTTACCTAGGAGAGTGAGAAAAAGTGAATGAACTAGTTACTGCCTGTGCAGCATAGTCTTCTTGAGCTGGTGATCATGAATTTCATGTCAGAGCTTCAGTTTTGCCTTTCTCCAGACATGTTTAACTTTGTGGTACAGGTGCATAATGGTTGGGTTTAACCAATTTGTGATTTTACCAAGTACCAGAAAACCTTTTCTTTTCTTTTTTTTAAGACTTATTTTTTTTAAGAGAGAGGGAGAGAGAGAGCCAGCATGCACTTGAGTGGGGGGAGGGGATGAGGGAGAGAGAGAGAATCCTCCAGCAGACTCCCCACTGAGTGCAGAGCTTAATGCAGAGCTTGATCCCAGGATCCTGAGATCATGACTTGAGCCAAAACCAAGAGTTGGCCACTCAACCAACTGAGCCCCTCAGGTACCCCCAGAAAACTGTTTTCCTGAAAAAAACATTATTACTTTCTGAAATAAGGCAAAACGGAGTCCAACATCCTTCTTTGTCATATAGGCACCCAGGGATTATCCAGCAGAATAAATTTAGTTCAGCTCACAGTTAACTATTGATTAAAGGTTCCAGGTAATATGTGAAGGTGCATAATGTAGTTTTCTGTCTAGTAGGGATGCAGATAATTACTGCCTGGTGGAACACATAGTTTATGACTCTTGTGGAATATTAATCAGGTTTGTTCCTCATTCTAGCAATTCTGTACTCAGCTTCTTAAGTGGTCTTTGAACTGGCTATAACTTCTTCCTGATTCCCTCATTAACTCATTAATTGAATAAAATATCTGATCTGCATTCATTTAATATTTGCATCAGGGTCTGGTTTCAAAACATTATCATACTTTAACACACATGCACAACAAAGTGAGAGCGAGAGAGAAACAAGAAAGCTGAGGAGTTAATGTAATGATTGACCATAGAATTGAATCTGGGAAAGGAGATACATGAGGATAAGAGGGGAACAAATGTCAGTGAAAGGGTGGAGAAAACAATACATTGCAAGTTTGGGTGTAGTAGAAGATTCTTGGAGGCCAGGTACTAGAGGAAGTAAGCTAGAGAGGTAGATAGTAATGATTGGAAATTGATAATGTATAAGATTGTAGTTGTTGGTAAGAATAAAATTTATAGCATGATTTATATATATAAATATATAGCATGTTGAATATATAGCATTTATATATATAAATATATAGCATATATATATTATATATATAAATATATAGCATGATGAAGTCAAAGAGCTGAGGAGTCAATTGAGAGAATTACTTTTATTGACATCATCAAGAACCATAGCGAGAGTACAAGAGTATATTAGGAAGGGTGACAATGATTCAGGAGTAAAATCTTTAAAGAATGATGGACTATAACCAGTGGGTTGATAGGTGACTGTCACAAGGCAGAGAAATAGGTGGTATAATATAACGACATAACGTCAAAGCTGGATGCATTTAGAGAAGAGGGAAGGGAATAATCTAGAACCAGCAAAGAAGACCAAGGAGGGAAGGGAATAGTCTAGAACCAGCAAAGAGGACCAAGGAGGACACCAAAGCCCCACTTCCCAGACCTACTGGCCAGGGATATGTAGAAGAGTAAGCAGCTCCTATTTGAAAGAGCTACAAGAGCAACTTTATCCAAACTTTATCCTCTGGAGAGAGTCAACTTTCAGTGAGGGAAAGAAAATTACAATACGCAGAGAAGTCGAGCATATAGACAGTTTTGCTATGGCTGGATAGCAAGTTCTAAGCGGCACTCTGAAGTTGTCTCAGAAGGGAAGAACAGTAGGAGATGGGTCAGAAAAGGGGATGCATAGGCTCACATGAGTATTAGAGTGAGGGAGATGGGGAAAAACAAGGAGATCTGGAATTTGTGAGGAAACACACAATGCTGAAAGGCAGAGTGAAAATAGCCTTGATGGTAACAAGATGAGGGTGGGTGGGTCTTTCTAAGAACACACAAAGCTGTAGGATCTCACTCAATACCCTGCTTAATGCTGAAAGGCAAGCAGAAAACCACCTATGCTCCAGTAAGAGGCTCCCTCTATGTGTGGAAACATAATTTTGGGAACACATGCGTACCAATAAGAAATAGTTAGTAATAATGTAGATAAGAAATATGGTGACTTATTACTGAGGGTTTGCATAGCAGCCCAGAGAGTTTTAGGTTGTGAATGTCAGCATGGGAATCCATTGGAGGTTTATGGAGTCAGGATAGTAAAAAGATGAAATCTGAATTTAGAAATATTGGTTTGGTAGTGGAGGGGAATGAAGCGGGAGGGTCAGTGAGACCAAATAGGCCCAGTAATCCAAGGTTGATATAGTGATGAAGATAAGGACAAGGAGGCAGTCATAGAGACTCTTGAGAGGAGAATCTGTTGGACATTGAGGCAGTAATATGCTAATTATTAGGAAAAAAGGGGACATCAGTGATGACTCTGAGGCTTCGATTTTGGATGGTAGAGGTAACATTCACAAGTGACAAGCTGGAGATCTGAGACCAGCTTTAACCAGGCATAGCTGCCAGGCTGTGCTTCCTAGATTCTAAAGGATAGTATGAATATTTAACTTAATATAACCCCCCAACACAGACACACCTGGAGTTGTACTGAAAGCAATCTTTCACCTTCTAGTGTTTTCCCTTTCTTTTCTTAGAGCTAGGTTAAACAACCTCTTGTTCTGTTCTTGTTTTTATGTTTGACTTTGAGCAAAAGGACATGTTCAGAGAACATTTGGTACCTGCAGAACCTCAACTTTTGCAGGGTTTGGGGCAGGATCACAAATTAGATCCCAGTAAACACAAATGGCCACCCTGCATGGACAAGCATCCCTGAATCTCGTGACTACTCCCAAGGCACCTTTCCTATCCACAGTCTTAACTTGGCAGGCTGCCTGTGGGTCAGGAGGGACTTTCAGGCAACCATGTTCCTTTTTCAGCTCTACAGCACACCAGTCAATCGGAAGTAGGGGTAGGAAAAGAGGGGGAAAAGGGATTGTAGGGGGGACTGCATAGAGGGGAAATGGCATTGGGCATAAGAAGGCAATTAGAAGAAAAGAAAAAATTACATGAAAGGCTCATGATTAAATAGAAGAAGTCTTAAATTCTAATACCACAAGGCCTTTGAAAATTTTTGCTTCTCCCTAGCACAGCCTTCTTCTTTGGTCCCTGTTTGACTTTCCCTCATCCATGCATGCCTTATATTGTGTTAGTGGCTGAAGAAGAAGAAAGGTACTTCTTCCCTTAAATCCAGGATTGCTGATAGCTTTCAACTTGCATGACAACTAATTGATTCATAGTGAACACTTGGAATGCTATGCGAAGATAGATTTTGAGTCCAAGTCTGGGTGCAGTGGGCAGGAATGCTGAAATCAGTGAGTGATGTCTGTTATGGATATGGGTTGATCTTTTAAGCAGAGCACCCCTCTCCTTTCCAGTTCTATTACCTTCATAAGCTTCTTTTTTGCCCCCATCGCTTTCTTTCCTTCAGAAGACTTAATTGTGACTCCCGGTATTGAGATCATGGAGGATCAGTGTGTGTTCTTCACATACCTTCCCAAAGACTTCTCAAAACATCTGAACCCCCTAAGGAGTGCTCAGGTTTTATCCTCCCATCAGCAGAGTGGCATGATTTTGAGCTCTGACCATTTGGCTTCAGTGTTGAGGCAGCCTAGGCCAATGGGAAAGGGGAGTCTTCATAGCATTACCCAGACATAGGATGGCCCCAACAGGAATGGCAAACAATTCAAATCCCAGTGTCCTAGAGGATTCTGGGACCTTAGCTCTTTCCATGCTGGGATTGATACCAGGGGTGTCCTATGTGGTGAGCCAACAGTGAGATCTATCAGGCTTCATTCAGCAAGTTCTTAGCTAGCAGCCAGTGACAGAATGTCACAATCCAGCTTTAGGGAGAAGGGAGTCCCAATAAAGTGGGATGGAAGTATGGAGCATGATTTTAGTTCCAGCAGAGACTGAAATGATACCCAGAAACACCAATTGGGAGAACATGAGGAGAAGGGAAAAATGTAGTTTCCTGGGAATGGGAGCATGCCAGATCAACTGTATGTTCAGGAGGCAAAATTAATTCTAGCTCTCCTACAAGCTGATAACAACTGAGCACCCAATGTTATATGTCAACTAGATCTCAATTTTAAAAGAAGACCTCTGTCTTTAGGCAGCATTTCTGAGGTTGAGAATAGGTTGAAATAAGGGCAGGGTTGAAGTTCAACCAGTCTGCACTAGCTTGACTCCCTAGCGCCCCCACCCATGCCTTCTCTGGGACTCCTCTCCCAGCCTCCCTATTATCCAGCAGCTAAAAGGTAAAAGTCTATACAACAGTGGAATTTGGTCAATGCTTATTTGTTTTGTGCCCAACTTAAGAAGTGATTTGATTGAAGGACAACCCATCTCACGCAGAAGTAGCCATCTCCATCTCTCAAGATCATTATGTCTTGGCCTCTTGACTCACCTAAAGAAAAGTGATTCCTTGTATCTGCTTGTGTTTACTCTTTCTTCTAGTTTAGTGGGTGTCTGCTCAGGATCCAGCTTTCATCTATGCTTGTAAATTCACCTCACTATTTTTAAGGGATCTTTTGTAAGTTGAAATTAACTTTATGGGACTCTATAGCTTTTAGGGCAATTTCTCCTCTCACTAAAATACAAGGACCATACTCTAGTTTTCATTTTATGGAGTCAAAAGCATACAGATGCAAAAAGTGTTTATGGTTTAAGCACTTCTTAGTTATTCCATGAATTCTTGGAAAATTATAAAATGCCTTTTGCATGGCAGGTAAGAGGCACTCTATATTGTTCAGGAAGGCGTCCTTTTTGATGTTTTATTTGGAATATTGATTCCTACTTCAATCCTCTCTCTCGTCTACGGGAACTGAAATTTCTCAGTTAGGCCACCAGGTGGCAGATTAATTGCAGGAGAAGAAAAATTCATACTAAAGCAATAGAGGAATTTCTTCAACTAAAGTGAAATGAGGAAATATCTTGCCCCCACCTTCTCCGTTCCTGTGTGATAGAACTCTCTGATCAGAAGTCATGCTTGAGGGGCGCCTGGGTAGCTCAGAAGGCTCAGGTCATGCCTGGAATCCTGGGATTGAGCCCCACGTCCAGGGAGAGCCTGCTGCTCCCTCTTACTCTGCCCCTCTCTCCTGCTCTCTCTCACTCACACTCTCTCTCAAATAAACAAATAAATAAATATCTTTAAAAAAGAAGTAATGCTTGATAAATACAAAAGACAAAAAAAAACCAGTGGTTTTCAGCCTATGTTTTACTGTTCCTTTGAAAGAAAACACAAAACCGGCTCCCTCCTTCCTAACAACCTTTCAGAACACAGTTTGTTTGAGTCCTACCTGGCAGAGACCCCTCACAGAAATGACTCCTGGCACTCAGGAACGTTTAGTCTTCTGTCCTTGTTAATGAATTAGATTATATACGGTGGGTCTTCTTTTTTAGTGCCCATACATAGTGTCATTATTGATTTACTGCCTCTCATGGCTGAGCCTGGTGTTCTCTGTAATTTCTGGGTCTCCTACAGCTGGTTGTACCTGGCCTCCCTGCCTCCAGTTTCTTCCCTTCCAACCCACTCTCCTACTTAAAAGCCCAACTCACTGGTGTATGAGATCAAGTGCAAACTCCAAGGCACATAGCACATGAGGCCCTTGTAACTTGGGCTTTAAGAAGCCTTACACACACACACACACACACACACACA
>ML106714.1:68133-116964 GCA_003697995.1 Taxidea taxus jeffersonii | reverse complement strand
TAAAATCTTATTGAGGTGATGGAAATGTTAAAAAACTGTTCAGTGGTGGTAAGTGTGCAACTCATTAAGTTTCCTAAAACATTGTTGAATTGTATACTTAGAGTGAGTGGATTTCATATGTAAATTATACTTCAATAACATAATTAAGAAAAAAGAAAACCTAATAATATGACTGACAAAGAGTAAGCTTCTTAAAAGAAAACAAAGGAACAAAGCACTACTGAACATTTATGGCCAGCTTTTCCAGGTGACTAAGGCTGGGATCCAAGGAGACATAAACTATACCCATACTTGTTGGGTCACCTGGGGCCAAAAAAAAAGGAGAAGGAAACAGCGAGTGGGGAAAAAATCAAGACTCTCACTCTTCTCTTCTTCTGGTATGAACACTACACAGTGCATGATTTGTAACTAATAGAAAAATTAGTGGCAACTTAAAACTAAATTCTATCTCATTTTCTTCTCAGAGACAGAGACATTCCTTCTTAGAGCAAGGATAATGATGTTGCAGAAAGTACAAATGTATTTACATTAGACCCTTGATATTTCCAAGTGACTTTGCATAAGTAGCTAAATTCTGTGTAATAAAAAATGAAAATAAAAACAGGAAGGTTTAAAAAAACTAGATAAAAATATAGATGGGACCATTTAAAAATTAATCTTCAGAAATATTAAATAATGTTTTAGTTCATTACTTCTGTAATGGTTTAACAATTTGTTCATCTAGTTATATCCATTTTTACTTTATTTTTTTAAAGATTTTATTTATTTATTTGACAGACAGAGATCACAAGTAGGCAGAGAGGCAGGCAGAGAGAGAGGAAGGGAAGCAGGCTCCCTGCGGAGCAGAGAGCCCAATGTGGGGCTCGATCCCAGGACCCTGGGATCATGACCTGAGCTGAAGGCAGAGGCTTTAACCCACTGAGCCACCCAGGCGCCCCCCATTTCTACTTTCTTATAAAATGTAAATACATGTCACCGAGTAAATATACTATGGCTTAAACAATACATGTAATATTCAATTGGAAGAAAGAACATTGTGTAAATATTGTGCACAAATAAATTTCCAAAGCTCATATGACTTTCATATAATTTTTGTTAAATATTTTTCCTTTCCTCTGACTTTTTTTCTTTTTTTTTTAGATTTTTTTATTTGTTTTATATATAGAGGGAGCACATGTAGGCAGGCACCAGGGAAGGCAGTAGAGGGAGAGAGGGAGAGATTCCCAGGCTGACTCCCCGCTGAGTGCAGAACTCATACGGGGCTTGACCTCCAGACCCTGAGATCCTGACCTGAGAACTGAAACCAAAAGTCCCACTCTCAACCACCTGAACCACCCAGGCATCTGTTCTCTGATTTATTTCTTAAACTTAAAACCTACAGAGAATTTACATGGATAGAACAATGAGTATCCATATACCCTTTACATAGACTCACCAAATGTTAACGTTTCCTATATTTGCTGTCTTCTCCGAGAGTAAGTCACAGACCTCATGAAACTTTATCCCTAAATACATTAGTGTATGTCTCCTGAGAATAAAGATACTTTCCCACCTAACAGGATCCAAACACAAATCACACAGCTCACTTAGATGACATGTCTTTTTAGTCTACTTTTGTATATTTGGGGAACAATCACCCAGTCGTCTTCGTGACATTGATAGTGTTGGAGACTCCAGACCTATATTTTCACAAAATATCTCTCAATTTGAATTGTCTCCTTGTTTCTTCATGTTTGGAACTGAGCAAACCATTGGGTATGAAAACCATGTAAGTGATGTTGTGTCTTTCCAAATGTCACAAGAGGTGGTACATGGTGTAGCTTGTAGTATGATCAGTTGTGTGAAATTTGATGATCTGATTAAGTTTTCCAATGTAAAGTTACCCTTTTTCTTTTTGGAATTAATAAGCAGCTCTGTGAATTTATGGCTATCCCCTTCCCCAACAGTCTATCGCCCTATGATTTTAGTATCTATTCTTGCCTGAATCAATTATTACCAGAGCCATTCTTAAGCGGTGATTTTCTTTTTTTTTCTCCTTTTGTATTTATTTTTTTATTAACATATAATGTATTATTTGCCCCAGGGGTACAGGTCTGTGAATCATCAGGCTTACACATTTCACAGCACTCAAAGCAGTGATTTTCTAGTTGTATTATTTCTTCTCCATTTGTTAATGGGTACTCATCTGTAAGAGAAGAGCTCTCCATTCCCATCCTGGCCTCCTTTGCTTTTTAGTATCACCACAAACTGGTGGATTTTCAAAAATGAATATGCATTCCCTATATTATTCATTTTGATGCTCAATTTCTTCTAGATTTGATCCATGGGAGCACTTTCAAGCATGCTCCTGTGTACTTTTGACATGCCACCATTATTTTTTTAGTACTTCCTTACTTTTATGGTGTAACATGATGTTCGTAGCTCACATAGTACCTTTCCAGCTCTATTTCTAGAATCTGCCATTTCTCAAAGGAGCCCTGATTCCTTTTAGAGAAGAATGGTATTTAGAAATTAAGACAAGGGTAATAGGAGTGTTCTTTGTTACTGGGGTGTCATTGCTTCTAGCTCCTTCACAGACAAAACTAAGAAATATAGTTTTTTAAAAAATTATGAGTTCATACTTGTAAATTTCTAATTCCAACCTAAACCATAGGATTCTTTCTTCTCCTTCCCCCATTCCATATACATATCTCCCTTCCATTAATTATTTAACCATAAAAAAACATAATAAAATGCTTGCTACAAGGTAAAATCCATGCTTCTATGTGACTACCTATTTCAAACAATGGAGCAAAGTATAAAAGTGTTCACTACCAATTTTTAAAAATTCCATTCTACAGCGTGAATCATCATTTTCTTAGTTTTGGGAACTGGAGGAAGGGTATATTTATGTTCACATTCTTGGGAATGCTTTTCTACCTTCTAAATTAGAAGTGAATTTCAGGAGCTAGAAGAAGCTTATGATAGTAACAAGGCATGAAATTACAGAAGTGCAAAGCCCAAGTCACGCTCTTCTGACCAAATGTTGGCCTGCTCTTCCCAAGAGGGTAAGGTTCAGGGGAGAAATTTTCCATGGGGAAAAATACTGCAGTGGGGAGTGTATTAGTGGCTGATGAGGAGATGGGTGAATACTTCACCCACTTTTAGAGATGTGTTATCCCCTAATAAAGGTAAAAGTGGTATTTTTATGTAGAAGGTAAATCTGACTAATATGTAATGGTTCACAGTATGTTCTTAGGTTTTATGCTATATACTCAAAAGCATTGATTTTGGGGAGGGGGTTGCAAAAGGACCATAGGAACTGGCAAAATGGCATTACACATAAAGGACCATAGGAGCTGGTAGAGTGGCCTTATACGGAAACATTTTCAGTGTACATGAAGCTTGGGTGGGCATAGGGCGATGGACACTCTCATATACTTCTGGTTGGAATGTAAATTGTTCTAATCTTTATGAAAGGCAATTCAGACATACCTTTTGATTTTCAAGTGCATTCCTAAAAATTTTGCCTCTCCCGAAATAGAGTTACACACAAAATATTGTATTTGAAGTCATCCATGATGACATTATTTATTATATTTAAAACCCTGTAAGAGAACCTAAGTATAAGCTGGTCGAATGGATATGATACTTTTAGAAAAAAGAAAATTAGGCTTCCATTAAGTCCCATGTAAAAGAATGTTTAACAACATGAGAAAAGATGGCTGTGGTAGTTAGGAGGAAAGGGACAGATTATAGAATAGTGTATGCAATAAGATTCCGACTTTGACTAAAAAAAGATACTCTGTAAATATATAGATGAATAGTAATACAGATAGACACACAGTTGGGAAAATGGATAAGGTTGCTACACCAAATATTAACAATGGGTAACTCTAGAGTAGGGATGGAAATTATGGTTTGTGCTTTTCAAGAATTGCCAGTTTTTCTAAAATAAACATGTATTTTCCTCTTAATCTGAAAAAAAATGCCATTAAAATCATAAATGCCATACTAAGGAGACCAGCCTAGTGGATAAAGCATGGGCTTTGGAAACATTTAGGCATGCATTTGAGGATTGCTTGTTGTCTGGAGTCAGCAAAGTTGCTCCATTTTCCTGAGCCTAGGCTTTTTTCATCTGTTAAATGAAGACTTCATTTAACTACATTTACCTTATAGGGTCATTTAAATATAAGAAGTGACATAAGAATGGCTGATGCATCAGAGGGACGTGATAAATGTCAGCCTATATGGTTATCATTGGAAATATTATTGCTAATATTACCAAATCTCATAAAAAATAAAAGATATCAGTTGAAAAATGTAAAGCTTAAATTCTAAGGAGGAAAAATACTCCCAAGTATCTCAATTTTCTTAACGACAGTGCAAGATCACTTACTGTACATCAGGGCCTCACCAACCTATGGCTACAAAATAAAGTCATGCTAACCTGAAATATATTTTTCTTTCATTGGAATATACATATTTAGAAAGGACATACAATTGTATGTACAGCTAAAAATTAATTAGAAACACCCATAAAGCCACTAGAATACTGCCAGCACCCCAAAATCCCATTCCCTTGTCCTCCCCCTTAAATTAACCACCAGTTTGAAATTTTATAACAATTTCTTTGATTTTCTTTGTAGTTTTACCACTTATATGTGCACACTAAATATACACGGGTTTTTTTGTTTGTTTTAAGATTTTATCCATCTATTTGACAGAGAGAAAGAAATCACAAGTAGGCAAAGCAGCAGGCAGAGAGAGAGGGGAAGCAGGCTCCCCGCTGAGCAGAGAGCTGGATGTGGGGATCTATCCCAGGACCCTGAGATCATGACCCGAGCCAAAGGCAGAGGCTCTACCCACTGACCCACCCAGGTGCCCCAATATGCAGTTTCGTTTTGCCAGCTTTGGATTTGTGTGTAGATGTATTCATACTATTTGCATTATTTTTTATCTTGTTTTTCTGTTAAATCTGTCTTTGATTCATATTATTGGGCGTAGTTGTCTGTCATTTTTCATTGTTATGCAATATTTTGTTCTATAAATATTATAAAAGTTATGCTTGCACTCTACTATTGATTAACATTTTGGCTATTTTCAGCTTGGGACTTGTATGAAATTATTGTGCATGCATGATGTGTATTTTCAATGTATACAGCAATATAGATCCATTAATGTGGTTAATTACATCATTGAATTGTTTAGTGTAAAATCAACCTTGAGTTTCTAGAATAACTCAACTTGTTATTCCCTATCTTTCACATAGTACTTAATGAGATGTGTTAGTATTTTGTTTTTGAGATTTCTCCATCTATATTTATTGAGTAAGATTAGCCTACAGTTTTTCCTTAAAAAAAAAAGTCCTGTGATAGTTGTCTTTCTCCAGTTGACTTATTTCGCTAAGCATAATACGCTCTAGGAAGTGGAGATGCAACGGGGGCTGGGGGTTAAGGTGGTAGGAAGAGAAAAAATGAAACAAGATGGGATCGGGAGGGAGACAAACCAAAAGAGACTCTTAATGTCATGAAACAAACTGAGGGGGGTCGGGGGGGGAGGGGTTGGGAGAAGGTGGTGGGGTTACATTATATGTTTAAATAAAAAAGCTTAAATTAAAAAAAAAAGTCCTTATGGGGTTTTCAGCCTTCTTTGCTATAATACATGCATTAATGTTACAATTTTAAATTTATCTCTATTGTTTTAGGTACGTCATTCAGGTTTTGAAATATAATATTTTTGTATCATTGAACTCAAAATATGTTCTTTTTTTAAGATTTTATTTGTTTATTTGACAGAGAGATAGAGATCACAAGCAGGGAAAGCAGCAGGCAGAGGGAGAAGTAGAAGCAGGCTCCCCACCCAGCAGGGAACCCGACGTGGGGCTGGATCCCAGAATGCTGGGATCATGACCTGAATTGAAGGCAGCTGCTTAACCAACTGAGCCACCCAGATGCCCCTCAAAATATGTTCTTATTTCCATTCTGAATTCTTGACTAATGGGTTATCCAAAATGTGTTTCTTTCTGTATAGAGGGTCTCCCTGTCCCTCTGCCAAATATTGGGAGCACTTCTCAGAAATTCAGGACCTAACAAGTTTTTGGCTTGAGGCTGAACTCAGGAAACTGCAAGGCCAGGCTACAAAATCACACAGAGCTGAGCCTGTAGCCACCCTGCTCAAAGATAGGCACTTTTAACATTATCGCTCAGTGCCAAGGCAACATTTCCCATGATCTCACAGGAGCAGTTATGGCTTTGGATTTAGTTCTGGTTCATTCTTACATCAGGGTATTGCCCTTTGGGGGTACCAGCTTAGCAGAGGAAGGTGTAGTAAACCTCTCTGCCTGGGTAGACCCCAAGCTGGGGTCCTTATCCCATGAAGTCACCAAAACCCAAGCCCACGTCTGGCAGAATTGCCAAATCCCGCAGGGCAAGAACTTTCGTGTGCAGGTCCCTCTTGTCTCTGGATTTGGATTTCCCTTGAAGTTTTGCTTATTTTATCAGGCCTTTGATACTTTAAAGATTTTTAAAATATCTTACCCAGCATCTTCAGTTGTTTCCAGCAGGGGTATTGACCTGAATTTCCCAGCTGCCATTATTAAAAATGAAATCCCCCATATTCATTTTTTTAATCAAGATAAAATTTGCTTAAGAAGAAGTCTAAAATACTATACAGTTTTGTGGGTTTTGAGAGATGTGTATACCTAATTAACCAACAAACCAGTCAGGATATAGAACATTTCCATTATGCCCCCTTTCAGTCAATTACCCTAGAGACAACCATCCTTCTAATTCCTTTTTTTTTTTAATATTTATTTATTTATTTTAAGGGGTTGGAGGGCAGAGGGAGAGGGAGAGAGAATCCCAAGCAGATTCCCCGCTGAGTGTAGAGCTGATGCAGGGCTTGATCTCACAACTCTGAGATCATAACTTGAGCCAAAATCAAGTCAGATGCTTAACCTACTAAGCCACCCAGGTGCCCCCATCCTTCTAATTTCAAACAATATAGTTCTTCTGCTCTTACCTTTTCTTGAACTTCCTATTAAAAAATCATAATCTATACTGTTTTGTGTTTGCATTCTTTCACTTAATGTTTGTGTAAATTGTGTATGTTGTTGCATACATCAGCAGTTCATCCTGTTCTATTACAAGGTAGTATTTCACTGTGGGAATAGACCACAGTTTATCCCTTCACCTACTGATTTACATTGTTTTCAGGTGTTTTTTTGTTTGGGTTTGGTTTGGGGTTTTTTGCTGTTAAGAATAAAGCTTCTATAAACATTCTTCAACAAATTTTTTGTAGACATGTTTTCATCTCTCTTGGGTAAATACTTAGGAGTACAAGTGCTAGGTCATAGGGTAGGTGCGTGTTTAATTTTACAAGAAGTTTTTCAAAGTGCTTCTATCACTTATACTTCCACCAGCAACATACTAGCAATGTATGGGAGTTCCCGTCGCTCTACATCCTCACTGACATTTGGTATTGCTAGTCATTTGAATTTTAATCATTTGCATGGGTATGAAATAGGATCTCACTATATTTTTAAAAATCAACATTGTTCAGATAAAATTTGCATTAATAAACTGCACTCATTTTAAAGGTAGAGTTTGATGTGGGGTTTTTTTCAGTTTGATATTTTTATAAATATATACAACTGTGTAACCATCTCCTCAATCAATACACACCATATTGCTGTCGCTACCCCCGCAAATCCCTAATACTCTGTCACCATCAGTAATGCCCACCCTTCTGCCCCAGATAGCCACTGACATGAGTTCTATCACTAGAGATTAGTTTTGCCTAGTCTGCAATGTCACATAATTAGAATCATACAATATAGACTCTCTTGTGTCTGGTTTCTTTCATTCAACATAATGTTTCTGAGATTTATTTATCTTGTAGTATATATTGGCAGTTTATTTTTACTGAGTAGAATTGCATTGTATGACCAAACCAAAATTTGTTTTTCCACTCATCTGTTGATGTTTCCAGTTTGGGGCTATTATGAATAAATCTGCTATAACCATTTGCATACAAGTTATGTTGTGTTGGATGTTGTAGACATGTTTTCATTTCTCTTGGGTAACTTCCTTAGGAGTGGAATCACTGGGTTATTCAGCAAGGGTTTAAGAAAATTGCTAAATGATTTTCCAAAATGGTTATACCAATTTGGTGTATGAGCAATGAGTTAGAGCACCAATTTTTTCTTATCTTCCTATGTTTAATATTTTCAGTCATTTTTTTCTTTTCAGTCATTCTAGCAGGAATGTAGTGGCATTTCATTTTTTTTCTTTTTAAGATTTTATTTACTGAAGAGAGAGAGAGAGAACAAGTTGGGGGAGTGAGGGAGAGGGAAAAGCGGACTCCCCACGGAGCAGGAAGCCTGACACGGGGCTTGATACCCCGACCCTGAGATCATGACCCGACTCAAAGGCAGATGCTTAACTGAGTGAACTCAGGTGCCCCTCATTGTACTTTTAATCTGCATCTCCCTGTGCATGTTTCCTGTGGTTTTTGGTTATTCATATATCTCCTTCATGAAATATTATTTTATACATTTTCACCATTCTGTCTTATTATTGAATTGCAATTATTCTTTATATATTCTGGATGTAAGTCCAATGTAAGTAAAGGTATTAAAGTATTTTCTCTCAGTCTATGGCTTGTGTTTTTATTTTCCTAACGATATCTTTTGAAGAGCATGTATTTTTAAATTTTGATGAAGTCCAATTTATATATACCTATATTCTTAATAACCAGTGCTGTTTGTGTTTTCCCAAAACATCATTGCCCCAAAGTCATGAAGATACTCTTCTACATTTTGTTGTAGAAGCTTTGTACTTTTAGCTTTTACATCAAGGTCTGTGATCCATCTTGAATTAATTCTTGCCTGTGGTGTAAGGTAGAAGCCAAAGTTCATTTTTCTCTTTTGTTTATTCAGTTTTTGACAAGATTATGTGTGACCTTCACATTAATTTTAAATGCCTTTTTTAAAAGGTCCCTAAGATTCTCCTTTGCAATGCCTCACTCTACCAATCAGTCACCTAGCAGTTCCCAATGTATCCCCAGCTTATTTCTGGAAAGTCCTCAAAGAGTTGCTTCATTTGTGTTACCAACTATTCTGTGGGCTGCAGTCATCATGTCGTGTCTGTAGGACTCATTACATATAGTGAAGGCCAATGCTCAAGAGCCTCCTCGAAGAAGCCTGACTGCTGCTGCAGCTCATGGTGTCCACAGTGCAAACATCAACATCTGTGCTGGGGCTGCTCTCCACAGGTGCTGTCCACCAGTGCTCAGGAGCCAGAGCAGAGCGAGGGAATATGGCCTCCTCTCCAACTCAGTGCTGCTGGGTCTTCTAGCCCCCAAAGCAGCACCATTTACGCCCAGAACATCCAGTTTCTCATAGTTTATTCATCTTCGGTCTTCAGCCCACTCAACATGAGGTTTCAAATGCAGTTTGGTTGGCAAGAAAGAAACAAGTGTCATGGTAAGCCCTCTACATCTTCTGCCACCTTCAGTTAAAATCCATGTCTCGGGGCACCTGGGTGGCTCAGTGGGTTAAAGCCTTTGCCTTCGGCTCAGGTCATGATCCCAAGCTCCTGGGATGGAGCCCCGCATCGGGCTCTCTGCTCAGCAGGAAGCCTGCTTCCTCCTCTCTCTCTGCCTGCTTCTCTGCCTACTTGTGATCTCTTTCTCTCAAATAAATAAAATAAAATCTTTTTAAAAAATAAATAAATAAATAAAATCCATGTCTCCCCAAAGCAACTCAGTCTGACTTCCCAGGGTCAATTCTCCATTGTTCTAGATGACCACCTTAGTCTCACCTGATGGGATTAAAAAAGGTATCTTTTTTCTTTATGGAATGTTGTCTAAATACCTCTGTGTCAGCAGGAAGTCTTTACCAAGCCTTTCCATAAATGAAAACCCAGTCAGGTGACTTACAAAGAAAGAGAATGCTCCAGATGTGAACCTTAGGAGAAAAGTGTTTTTTTCATGGATTCCATTCAAGTGCATTCCTAGTGTCCACCACATGGCAAGCCTGTGGTCTGGCCCTGAGCAAGCAAGGTGACAAACTCTATCCTATGATGGAAGTGCAGGCAGGAGTCCAAATAGACCTGTAAATGGGCAGGTATAATCCTATGAAGGTATCCATGATAAAGAATAGACAAGGTGTCAAAAGGCACCAGAGCATATGGCAAAAGGGCGCCAAAGCAGCCTGGAGGGTTGAAGCAAGTAAACAGGATTTATCTAAACTGAAGAGTAAATAGTAATCGAGACATAGCAAAGGACTAGAAGGAAACTCGAAGGCGAGGAAGTAAGATGCATATGTGTGAAAATATGATGATTATCTTTAGGGTTTTTGTCATGAAATATAACAATGGCTGCTAGTTTGTGGCAAAAAAAAAAATTACCTTAAGAAGACATCTTTCTCCTATTTTACTAAAAGTTTTTTTTTTTAATCAGGGATTGAATTAAAATTTTGTCTATGCCACTTCAAATTTCACTTTAGAATATTAAGAAGCCTGCTTTCTCCAATAATTTAATAATACCAAGTACTGGTTAACACAATTCAAAAAGAAAACAAATTAATAGATAAATGCACTGAAAAGAGAAAGGCAAGAGTATTGTTTTGACACCACCAGCTCGGTATCCTGTAATTAATTCAATTCTGACACCAACTAACCAGGATTAGTATCAGACACCACAGGCTAAGAGATAAGTCCTCCACAAGACTGCCCCCACACCATCCTCAAGTCTGAGGAGCCAGCTGCACCCCTGAGGGGTTCTCATGGCACTCTCATTTTGGGATAATTCATTAGAACAAATCACAGAATTCATTGAAAGCTCTCTCTACATACAATCACAATTTTTTTTAGTAAGGGATACACAGAATGCAATGTCTGGGAGCACACCACATGCAGAGCTTCCATGCCCTCTCCCTTGGAGACAAGGCTCATTACTCTCTCTGCCCATCAGTATGTTCACCAACCAAGCATAAAGAAGCCCAACTGGGCCTTGGTATCCAAAGCTTTTACTGGAGTTTCATTATGTAGGCATGATTGATTAGATCACTAGCTATGTGATTGAACTCAATCTCTAATGTCCCTCTCCCCCCCCCCCAGGTTGGTATGAAGTTCTAATTGTGTGGGTGGTCTTTCTGGTAACCAGCCACCTTTTTGAGGCTATGTTAAGAACCTGTCCGAGGCAACCTGATTGGCTAATAAAGACTCTACTGTCATTCAGTAGAGTCCAAAGGTTTTTGAAGCTTTGTGTCAGGAACCCGGACAAAGTTTAGATATATTATTTTTATATTATATCAATAGAAAATCACTTAAAACCAATAAAGGAGTTCTAAAAAAGCCAAATATGAAATAAATTAATAAAAAGTCAATGCATTTCTTTTATACCAATAAGACCAGTAAGAAAACAGAACACTCAGAAGACCTTATTACAATATCAAGAAAATGTATACAACCTATTAGAATAAACTGAATAAAAAATGTGGCATAGGCTCCAGAAGACACAGGGGAATGTCAGGAAAGAAAGGAACATTAGGTTAGGTTAGGGAGAGGAATCACAAAGCCGAAAGGAGAACAGATAATCATAGGGCTCACTTCTAGGATGGTGACTAAAGATGTCAGGGATTAACCGGACTCAAAATGTCCAACATACCTCGGGTATGAATATGAGGCGGCAAGATGATGTCTGGAGGTTCAATAATACTTGTGGTTATGACCAGAGGGCTTATTTGAGTTACCCACTGAATACATCATTCCCAAACTGACTCTGGGGAAGGAGGACAGAGAAGATAGTTACTCGGCTCAAAGTAAACTGCAAGGCCAGTTGAAAACAATCAGTGGGTTATTTAAAGAGAAAATTTAAGCCTGGATTTTACTGCTTTACAATGGTCTCATTTCCTGCAACCTTATCATATGGTTTAAATTTATTTGTATTTAGCTGATTTTTAAAAGAAAGTTCAAATTTGGTTAGAAAATCAGTATGGTAGGTTCACTCTATTTCTCTACCATCACCATCTAGTGGAGAAAACTTCAAACTTCAGGCAGAGCGAGTAGGGTTCAGAAATAAAATAGAGCCATTGTTGGGTACGGCACTACGCTGCACACTTTACATTTATAAGGTCATTTGCTTCTCACAGCAGATCATTTAGTGCCTCATGGAGGCAGGCACTGTTGTTCCTCTTTTAGGTTTGGGAAAGTGAGTCTGAGAAGTTGAGTATTTTGCGTAAGGTCACAATGGGGCCAATTCAAATCCAGATTCCTGAAGTCCATGTCAAATGCCATTGTCACCTCACAGTGCATCCAAATACCTCAACTTTACTCATGAATATGGCCATGGATGCAAAATATACATACATATATGAAGATTTTTCTCCTTCTTTTTATATTTTTCCCTTTTTCTTATTATTTCTTATATATATATATGAGCAAAGCACATGTATTAAAAATAAAATACTGTATAGTTTTGTATTCTAATTTTTACTCCATATTATGTAAATACTTTCCCATTATAATAAATATTTTTTATTTTACTCATATATACATATACATGTTGGGTAACAATAAAGACAGCTATAGAATTGCATTTATATGTAAATATACAGTGTAATCCCAAAATGCATTTTGAAAAACTGGAAGAAGCTGCTAAAATATTAACTATGCTGATATCTGAGTAGATTTTCCATAATCATATGTATTATTTCTAAAAATATACATATATTAAGCCTTATATTTACCAAAAGAAAAGACATTAAGAAACTTCACCATTGTCTGATTTGTTGTGATTATTTAAAAATAATTTGCTTGTGTTAGGGGTGATCATATGCCCTTCTATTTCAATAATAGCTTAAAATTAATATAGTACATTACATTCCCATATTTAGTAACATTTTCCTTCACAACCTGTCTTGAGGACAATCCTAGAACCTGAAGAGTATCAGAATTTACCACACCAAAATACACCCTTTGGCATAAGGATTAAAATTGACCCTCATACAACACCGATTTGAACTGGGTGAGTCCATTTACACATGAATTTTTATCGATAAATACCGTCCTGGGTTGGGGTGTCTGGGTGACTCAGTGGGTTAAGCCTCTGCCTTTGGCTTCAGGTCATGATCTCAGGGTCCTGGGATTGAGCCCTGCATCAGGCTCTCTGCTCAGAGGGGAGCCTGCTTCCTCCCCTCTCTCTCTCTCTGCCTGCCTCTCTACCTTGTTGTGACCTCTCTATCAAATAAATAAATAAAATCTTAAAAAAGAAATGGTACTGGGCACCTGGGTGGCTCACTTGGCTAAGAGACTGCCTTCAGCTCAGGTCATGATCCTGGAGTCCCAGGATGGAGTCCCACACCGGGCTCCTTGCTCAGCAGGGAGTCTGCTTCTCCCTCTGACCTTCTCCCCTCTCATGCTCTCTCTTTCTTTCATTCTCTCTCTCACATAAATAATAAATAAAATCTAAAAAAAAAATTTTAAAAACCAGTACTGATATGTGTAATTTAAGAAACAAAACAAACAAACAAAGGCGGGGGGGTGGGGGAGAGAAAGGGAGAGAGAGAAAAGCAAGCCAAAAACAGACTCTTAACTCTAGAGAATAAACTGAACAAACTGGTGTTTACCAGAGGGGAGGGAGGTGGGGAAAAGTGTCAAATAGATGGTGGGGATTAAACAGTGTACTTGTCCTGAGGAGCTCCAGATGGCATATGCAAGTGTTGAGTCACTATATTGTACACCTGAAACTAATATTATACTGTATGTTAACTAACTGGGATTTAAATAAAAACTTAAAAATATTTAAAACTGCTAAAAAATAAAAATAAAAACAGTGCTGTACTAAATGGATTTCCTCTTCCATATGATTTTTCTCAATAACATTTTTTTTTCTCTAACTTACTTTAAACACAGTATATAACATATACAACATATAAAATATATACTAATCAACTGCTTATGTAATGGGTAAGGCTTCTCATCAACAGCAGGCTATTAGTAGTTAATTTGGGGGGGGAGTCAAATGTTATATATGGATTTTCAACTAAGTGTTGGAGGGAGACCACTGCTCCTAACACCACAATTGTTTGAGGGTCAACGAACTGTATTTTGAACTGCAGGCAATTAAGAAGCAGCAGATATAAAAAAGCTCTCTGCTCTCCCCCATTTGCCTAAAAGGAGAACATAAATTTATAAACACATCTCTCCTCCCCTCTCTACCAGAAAGGACAGAAGTTAATTACCAGGGGGAGCCTGGGGGGCTCAGTCTATTAAGCCTCTGACTCTTGATTTCAACTCAGGTCAAGCATCTGACTCTTGACTTCAGTTCAGGTCATGATCTCAGGGTAGTGGAATCAAACCCCACATCAGGCTCTGCATTCAGTATAGATTCTGCTTGAGATTCTTTCTCTCCCTCCCCTTATGCCCCTGTCCTGCCTGTACTTGCTCTCTAAATAAATAAATAAAATAAAATATTTTTTTAAAAAGAAGGTAGTTACCAGAGGCAACTTTAGACCCTTATCAGCCCACAGACGGTACAAGAGGAATCACGAACTTAACTGGCCCTTATCTTCCATTAGTTTCCCGTATATTTACCTTTCCACAATTTGTCACTCTTGAAACTCAGTCTCTTTCCTTTGTCTTGTCACTCCTCTACAGATTTATTATTCTTCTGTTAAGATGTAGTAAGCCCACGCTCATCGCTCAGCACTTCCATGTGTATGAGTGCCTTACACGTTAATGTTTTTCCTTTTCTTTTTTTCTTTTAATTTGTTTTCTCTTTTAGTCTGTCTTTTGCAAATTTGATTCACGGGGACCGATAAACTTAAGATGGGTAGGGGGAAAAGACTTTCTCTCCCTAACAAACCTCATCTCAAAGTACTTGCTTCTGTGATGTTCTGCAGTGGTTGCTCTGGGGATAGGTAAAAGACTATAGAAAGTCATGCTCCTCCTTCATTTTTGCACAATTTCAGATTATGATGACCAAAGAATAAAGATTTTTAACTCATTTTTACATACTTTTCCTATTAATTTTATTTTTGAGCCTGACATATCTAGTCAGAAAATCATGGAAAAAACCACATCTCACACCTTTTCACAATTACCAGGAGGCTGGGCCACACACTTTGCATCCAGTTATCAACGGAAACAATGCTTCCTTTACCTGAGCTTTTGATTACTACTGTTTATCTAATTCTACTTCCTTGTGAGTCTTTCCCCTTTTTTGTAAAATCATCTTAATAAACAGACTTACAAAATCCTCAGCATTTGCTTTGGGATAAGTTTCATGGAAATGTTCTTGTACAGATTAAATAAAAATCTCATTCTTGTCAACTTTTAGAAAAATTCATTACGTTATTTCCTAAAATTCATTGTTTTTCCATTCATCACTCTCCCTCAATTTTCTTCCAAAATACAAAAAAAAAAAAAAAGCATCCTTATGATATATTTTTGAAGGAGAGGTTTACAGAAAAGTAGAAAATAAAATTGGCGGACAATGGTAATCCTATCATTCGAAGACGTCTAATACCACACTTTTTAATCTCAATTGTTTTTTCATTTATGGCGGGCATTATCTGCCACTGCCTATAACGCTAATGATGACTGACTGCCTAATATTTTATTGCTATGGGGATAAATATACCTAACTTGGATTACCCTCATTTAGAATTGTCTGCTTTTTAATGTTTAACTATTAAACAGCAGACTGGGACAAGCATCTAAGTGTGTTAAGTAAAAAATCCTTGGGTGAAAAGGTCAAAAAGCTAAAAGGGGGTGAGGTGGGGGTATTTTCTCTTTATTTGCATTTTCTGACGTAAACAATTTTTTCAGACGTGTAGTTGCTTGCATTGTTTTCTTTTGTTCAGGTCCTTTGTCCAGTTTTCTTCTGCAGGGTTTGGGGGGTTTCCCCATTTCCCTTCAATTAGAAACAACCTGCCATGGGCCTCCTCTCTTCCCCACACGCTCGCTAAGTTCCCTGGATGTGAAAAGCCGCTTTCCCAGGTGCAATCTCGGCGCGTTGTCATGGACTCCTCCTCCGTGTCACCGGCCTCCAAGGGCGCGGGAGGCGCGCCGTTTTCGCCTCCGCGGCTCCTGCGCACGCGCAACCCGCCGGCCTCCCGGCCCCTCACAAAGGTGGCTCTCGGGCCGGCCGGAAGTGGACGCGCAGCGGCCCAGGCTGGGTAGTGTGCACTACATTTCCCGAAAGGCTAAGGGGTGCGATGCCAGCGGTGGCTGGGTTGAACCCCCGCGGACTACACTTCCCGACGCGACACGCGAGGCGTTGCCAGCGGTGGCTGAGGTAAACGGCTGCGGACTACTCTTCCCGACGCGCCGCGCGAGGCGCCGCCGGCGGCCGGCCGAGGGCGGGCCGACGCGGGAAGCTCCGGACGTGAGGCATGAGCGGCGCCCTCCCCCGGCCCGCGCGCGTCCTGCTACCTCCCCGAGCGAGGGTCGCGCGGCGCGGGGCCTAGCGGCGGGCATCTCGAGCCCTCGGCGTGCGCAGGGGCTGCTGCGGCCGCGCCGGGCGCCGGCGAGGGCGGCGGCCACCATGGAGGTGAGCGGGCCGGAAGACGACCCCTTCCTGTCGCAGCTGCACCAGGTGCAGTGCCCCGTGTGCCAGCAGATGATGCCCGCCGCGCACATCAACTCGCACCTGGACCGCTGTCTGCTGCTCAACCCCGCGGGGCACGCGGAGCCCACGGCCGGGCCGCACCGCGCCGGCGAGCGGGCCAAGGGGCTCTCGCCGCCCAGCGCCAAGAGGCGGCGGCTCTCCGAGAGCTCGGCGCTGAAGCAGCCGGCCACCCCGACGGCGGCCGAGAGCAGCGAGGGCGAGGGCGAGGAGGGCGACGACGGCGGCGAGACCGAGAGCCGGGAGAGCTACGACGCGCCGCCCACGCCCAGCGGCGCCCGCCTCATCCCCGACTTCCCAGTGGCCCGCTCCAGCAGTCCCGGGAGGAAGGGCTCGGGAAAGAGGCCGGCGGCCGCGGCCGCGGCGGCGGGCAGCGCGTCTCCGCGGAGCTGGGACGAGGCGGAGGCGCAGGAGGAGGAAGAGGCGGTGGGCGACGGCGATGGCGACGGGGACGCCGATGCGGACGGCGAGGACGACCCGGGCCACTGGGATGCGGACGCCGCCGACGCCGCCGCCTTCGGGGCCAGCGGTGGGGGCCGCCCGCACACCCGGGCGCTGGCGGCGGAGGAGATTCGGCAGATGCTGGAGGGCAAGCCGCTGGCGGACAAGATGCGTCCCGACACGCTGCAGGACTACATCGGGCAGAGCAGAGCCGTGGGGCAGGAGACGCTGCTCCGGTCCCTCCTGGAGACGAACGAAATCCCCTCCCTCATCCTGTGGGGACCGCCGGGCTGCGGCAAGGTGAGTGCCGCCTTGGCTGGAGGGTTCCGAGTGTTGATCTCTACGGGTCGGGCGTGGATCTAACGGTCAGAGAGCAGAGGCAGAGCCGTCGCCGAAGATCCGCGCGTCCCCCTTGGACGTTGAGGCCTGAGGGCAGGGCCTCAGATACTTACTATCTGAGCGGGGCCGCGCCTGGTCCACAGGTGGAGTTAGTGATGGGTGTGAAAAAAGACACACCCCGCCAGATTTGTAAGACGCATTTTCCGGTCATTTGCAAAATGAAGATGTCCGAATTCATAGGTTTGCCAAAATATTTGGACTCTTAGATTTGAGCTATCTCTGTGTTCCAACGTGTGCCTCGACCCTCCCATTAATGACCCAATTCTCAAGGAAATTACATGCCGCAAATTGCAGAGGAACATTTGTATATTTGATTTGTAGGTGTATGGGTTTAGCTTTGGGGGGGGGAATCAAAATTTTTTGTTTCGATTGTGTTTCTCTTCCCTCCCTCTAGTTGGTTTATTTTTAACAGACTGGTGTTTATTTATCCTTGAGAATATATTTACCAAGTCTAATATGAAAACTCTTTTCCCTTTCCAAGTTGTTTTATCTAGCATTTCCAGAGCTATCCTCACTATGCTTTCTGCTTTAGAGAAGAAATATCAATGCATTTTGCTGTCCAGTTAGTTGTATGTACCCTGTTAGGAATTAGCATATGTCCAGAGGAAGGCGGTTCAGATACTGGGGTCTAGAAAAGGTGTCATTGGAGAACACTTGAGAAACAGAAGCAGAGTTAAGCAAAACAGAGAAGGCTAAGAGGTGTTTAAATATATGATTTTTTTTCTATCCACAGGAAGAGAGAGGAGGATCAGCAGCAGTGAGTGAAAGGCAAAATTCAGTATCAGAATGTAAAGGAGCCCTCCTAGCTTTGTGATTCACACTCCTTAGTTAGTATGCAAGGGCTTTAATGATTTTTCCCAGTTTTTCTTTCTGACTTCATCTCCAGCTTAATCACATCTTCTTTTGCTATGGTTCCTGGAATGCATCTTGCTCATTTTGTGCCTTACTGTCCACATCTATCCCAAATAATTTACCTGGGGATAGATTTAGTTGCTACCCTCTTTAGGAGATTGAGCAAGAGCATTATTAATAATTGTTTGTGAAATCTTTACATAAGGTCATGAGAAAGGCTAATCAGCTGTTGGCAGAATAGATGGCAAGAAAAACCTCCCAAGGAATATGAGTAGGGTGAACTAATAAAAGACGCCATGCAGAAGAGGTGATGGGCTGCTCAGCATCGTGGTTGGTGGTCACAAGCCTAGGCATATGTGATGTGAAAGCCCATAGGGTGGGATTTGATGAAGCCGCAGCCACAGTAGCTTAATGGTACTCTACAAATTTTAGAAAATAAAATGTACCTTCCCATTCATTCAGTACCGAATTTGTCCCTCTCCTTAAACACACTTTCTCTTTATTTTCATTCTTACTATTATACTTTCCTGTGAACAATAAGAATGATATTAATAACAGTATATGCAATTTCATGGAACACCTGGTACGTGCCAGGCACTGAGCAGTGGTTTCCTTGGATCTTACCATTGTCTTCTCATAATTACTAACATGATCAAAGTGCTATTGTTTAATCTACTTCCAAAGCAGACATTCAGAGGTGGCAGTAATGCAGTCACCATTAATGCTAGGTAGTTGTCATTGGTCTTTCAGTTCAAAGGCTCACTCCTTTTCCAAGCTGCACTGATGAGCCTCCAGTTGTAGAATTGATTCAGTCTGTGGTTATGCACTCCATTTCTACAACTAGTCCTTCAACAGTAGTGCTTTTTTGGCTGGAAGAGGTCACAGCTGTCACTCAGGCTCTGCTAAATCAAGACAGCCGCTCTTTATGGAGATTCCAAAGATCTTAGAGTCCCCAAAAAAGGAATCAAACAGGGTTAGATATAAAGGAGAAAAGGTCAGGATTAGCCAAGGTTTAGCTACTTTCCTGTTTTATTTTTAACCATCTGTTTTTTAATTTTTAAAAATGTGCTCTGGTATTTCAGATTGCATCTGTGCTGCTGAGCATTCTTTAGAGTTCAAGTTGCTTGGTAGATAGTGCTGATGCTGCTGGTGTTAGTGCCCATGGGTGCTTTTCTCTCTGTGTCTGATCAGCTTTCCAAACTCTGTGTCATATTTTCTAGACCACTCTGGCTCACATCATAGCCAACAACAGCAAGAAACATAGCATAAGATTTGTGACATTGTCTGCAACAAATGCCAAGACAAATGATGTGCGAGATGTCATAAAACAAGCTCAAAATGAAAAGAGCTTTTTCAAAAGGAAAACCATTCTTTTTATTGATGAGATTCATCGGTTCAATAAATCTCAGCAGGTATATTAACTTCCTTCTACCTTTTGGTCATTGTGAATATTACAGTGAATATAAAGTATATGAGATTACTTTGAAAAGCATAAAGCACTATGCAAATATAAGGACTATTGTTATCATTAATTTTCTGTGTATAAAGAGGTATAGATTGTCAGCCCATCTTCTTTGAGCCTTTTTCCCCACTTTTTCTTAGTGTTTTCTGGTGACAAGAAAATGCTTTCTCTGTCTGATAAATGAAATTATTAATATGGTCCTGAGCTATACTATATCAGAATAACAGCTTATCAAGTTTCTCATTTTTACAGATTTTTGGATCTCAATATTAGGAGTTCTAGTAAGAAATTTAACTTGATTTTAAGATCCTTATTTTAATATTTAAAGTTCTCCCCTATACAGTGATACTTTTTTATTTTCAAAATTAAAGAGTGTTTTCTGTGACCTCAGGCTTTCAGCCAGGTGAATGTTACAAGATCTAATCACCACTACTTATTTAATGGCTTTCTGAGATAAAAGTAAAAGTATAGTTTATTTGTATAAACAAAGCAAAGCCACTGTTGTATTCTTGTAAATATACATTAACTTTTTTCTTCCAGTACACTTTTTTCTGATATATTTTGCTAAAGCTTTTTAATCAGAGAAATATTTTACAAAACCTTATTAAGCTTTTGTTCCTGATCTGAATCTCTTATTTTTTAATTTTTTTTTATCTGAATCTCTTTTTAAAGACTCTTCAGAGTTCTGACAGGATGTTATTGCTTTTAGTTTCATTAGACCATTAACTCATCTTAGCATTTCTTCCCTATAAGACAATGTCCGGTGGTTACATATTCACCAATGCATATTTACCAAGTTTGTTAGGAAGAATGGCTGTTATGACCAGTACTCCAGAGGAAAATTTTACATATACTAATGTTTTTGTGTTTTCTTAAACTTGAATAGCCATTTGCCAGTTGGGATAGAAGCCTTAGGATAGTAGATAATTTTCTAAGTAAAAAAATCATTTATCTTGAAACTATATTAGAATTGTACTTTGAGGTTTAGTGTACCAACAAGGGGCCAGATTTAGACATTCACATTGCAGAAGATGTGTTTTGGCTTAAAAAGCGTGAGTTGCACTCTCCCAACAGTGCATCCATACCCAATGAATATAGAGCTGTTGTTCCTGAACTCAAAACTAGGAAAAGGAAGGAATGGCCAACTTACATAGGATTCTGCAGGTTGTTGACTGGAATCAATTTCTTCTCTTTTCCTCCCATGATTAGGACACTTTCCTTCCTCACGTGGAATGTGGGACGATCACTCTGATTGGGGCAACCACGGAGAACCCTTCCTTCCAGGTCAATGCTGCTCTCCTAAGCCGCTGTCGGGTTATTGTTCTTGAGAAGCTTCCGGTAGAGGCAATGGTGACTATTTTAATGCGAGCAATCAACTCACTGGGAATCCACGTCCTAGACTCCAGCCGACCCACTGACCCTCTGAGCCACAGCAGTAACAGCAGTTCAGAGTAAGTTGACTGTGGGCAGTATCCTGGGGGCACACACCTCTCAGAGAATCCCTTGGCAGAGGGCCAGAAAGGGCTGGAAGGAAGTTAGGAGAGGGTGGGGACAGAGAAGAAATGTTGATCTAGTAATGAAAACAGGAGTGGAAGGAAGTGCTCAATTGTACCAAGTGTATCTCTGCAAACATTTCCTTTCTTTTAAGATGGATTTTATAGCCCTATAAGAGGTACATCTAATTTTTCAAGCTTTAACATCGTTTTGCGCTATATTTCAGTCCTTGGGTGTTCGCTTTTGTGCTTAGGGATTTTTTTTTTCCTAACGCACTTTTTTTTTAATAAGGCTTGGAAGACTATGGGAAGCCTTTCTGATTATTTTCTTTCATCAAATAGGCTTAACCTACAAATCTTTCTCGAGATTTATATTCAGATTCCCAATTCCTTTTTTCCTGAAGTTTACTCCTCTTTTAGAAATATTAACTATAAATTAATGTGAATGTGAAAGACTTTTAAATCTTTTTAGATTTTTGCACATTTTAAAAGTCAAGCTCAATTCTGTAAAAGTAAAGAAAATTTACCTCAAAATGACATATTAAAAGCTCTTTCTTTCCTTTTGGCATTCTGTTTCTGTATCATGAGTACCGTGTAAGTTCATTAATACCAGAGTATATATAAAGTTATATATAATAAATTAGATTACTTGGGTTAGAGGTTTTCTTTATATTCGAATATATTCTTCAGATGTCGTTTATTCATGTGTCAACTGAAATAATGCAGTGGAACATAATCTGGTGTGATGAGAGACTAATGCCTGCCTCTTCATGCTGCGGACCCCGCAGCTGCTGATGCCTGCCCCAAGGCCAAGTTCTGGAGCCACTCTTCTGTGAGGATTAAACTACAAGACATAGTTTTAGGTTCAGGGTTTAGGTTTCAAAAGTCTCTCCCTGTTTGTCTGGCCTCTCCCATTTGCCCCTGTCTCATGTAGGAGGAATTATGCTGTGGCTCATGAAAGCCTTGAAACATGGCCAAGGACTCCCAGGTGCAACGGAGTCACATCAGTTTGGGGTAGAGTTGTGATGGCATAGCCATCAAAATTGTGGCTTAAAAGAAATACGGAGCCTGCTGTTATCAGTTAAGTGTATTCATACTTAGGAGCCCTTTGTGTGCTGGGCACTTGTCAGGGTCAAAAGGGGCTACGTACAGTCAGCCCTCACATCTAGTATAACTGTCCTGTAAACAACATTTTCACTACAAAACTCATAACCAAGTGATAAAAATGGAAAGAGAGGGGAACAACTATCCTAGTATATTTCTGTGTATTTTTATTTCTGTGTACTAGTTATCATAATATATCTACTACATATTTTACATTTTTGTTAATCTAGGGTAGTTTTATTGATTTCAGTCATGTTATGATTTCATGGAATTGTTATTCAGATACCCTCAGGTTTTTTCCTCTCCAATCACTGCCATGCCAAAATTAGGTGAAGTGAGAAAGACAGTGGAAGAACCATGGAGCTCATCTTAAAAAGGATTTCTGCATTTTGACCAGATCTCCGAATCATTTGCATGCATATTAAAATTTGAGAGGATAAGTGAATTAAGATTTCTCTATTACTGAGACTTCGAGCCTGATAAAAAAGTGAGCCAATGATTCTTAATCTGCTAAAATTGCATTTCAGTCAGAGAAAACCTGCCATGTACAATAGATTGTTTGTTTTTTCCACTATCACTCATTTGGAATTGATCCTAATTATAGCTTATTTTTATTCACTTTTTTGCTTTCTAATTCCCATCCCTCCCCTTCCTGGGAGGGCTAAGAGGATAAGAACTTGTCCTCCTTGTTCATATTCCCAGCATAGTGCTTAGTATATACATGCTTAGTAAATGGTTTGTGAATGAATAAATTCTAACTTTCAATTTGAGAGAAATAGTTTAATTTTATTTTTGGATCGTCCAGCATAAGGGATGATTGCCTCACTGCCCGGGTATCAAGAACCTTTTTATTTAATACTACTGCCTCAGCAAACAGAATGAAATTAAAGATTATTAAGCTTAGTTAATTGATTTACTTGTTAGCAATTCTGAAAAGAAAGTTAAGTTGGGAGATGCCATAGGCCACAGAAAGAACTCTTATATTATAAGTGATTTCCTAACAGAAGCACCTGACCACCCCAGTGGAGAATTAAAAACAGATGTTGTTTTCTTTCAATTTTAGGTAAAATTGTACTTTCACATCTATTGACTGGCTTCAAATGTATATACATTCTTGTGAACATAAATTGGGTTTGGTAACACTAATCTAGCTAAAAGGAAAGACTTTAAACCCCAAATAATTACTTCTCTGGGAAACCCTGAGTGCATTTGTAGTCTTGTGTTTTGGTGCCCTAGTTTACAGAGAAATCTAGACTACCACTGTGCATGAGAATAGCTGAGCAAGTACTGGTCTGGAAACCAGTGGAACTGATTCCTAGACCATTATTTATTTTTCTTGAATTGTGAATTCTCATCTAGTATATGTTTGTACATGACAGATTCCTGTGAGAGTGAGATAGAAGTGTTCTTTTAAAATTTTTCCTTCTGTATTTATTTGTTCAGCATTAATTGAAGGCCCCACATATGCTAGGCATTGGCTGAGTGTTGAAGAGCGCATTCCTGTCCATTTAGAGAGCTTAGTATATGATAAGGAGATAAGGTAAGTAAGTGGACTTCCAGGGACATGCTGTGATTGAGTTATGACCAAAGAGTAGTAGGGGATAGAGAAGAGGCATCTAGAATATGTGAAATCAGATATCTCACCTGATACATGAAGGGATGCTGAGTTGAATTTTGAAGAATAAGCAGAATTTAACTAGATGAAATGGAAAGTTCATTTGGCAAGGGAATATAGTGCCTGAAAGTCAAGGTGGTAATAAATAGTATGATCCATTCATTATAGCTGAATGGAAGAGTGGGCATAAGGAAGTGATGGGCAATGAAGCCAGGGAGGAAGGCAGAGCCAGATTATGAAAGATCTGTGTGCTAAGGTAAGGTGAGTGATGTGGAGAGCCATGGGAAACCATAGAAAGATTTTAAGCGAGAGTGGCATATCAGCTCTATATTTTAGGAAGATGAGAATAGCATTGGAGAAATGGTAGGTTGGAGGGAGTTAAGTCCCATCTTCCGTACCCCTCACCAGAGAGCAGGAAGATCAGTTAGAAAGCTATTGCAGTGGTGCTGAAGATAAGTGACAAATGCAGGTGACTTGAACAAAAGCCAGAGCTGCTCAGAGAAGTTGGAAAGTCAGGTTGATTGGCCTAGGTGTGAGAAGAGAGGAAAAAGGATTGTCTAAGATGACTCTCATACCAGGTAACTAAGCAAATAATTAGACTTTTGGCAAGAAGGGTATGAGGAAGAAGAACAGAGGAGGTGTGGAGTTCAGTTTGGGACTTGTTCAGTTTGTGGGGCCTCTGGATGATTCATATGGAGAGTTTTTCTAGGCAGTTAGATAAAGAAGTCAGGAGAGCAGCAGAGTTGTTTGAGTCTAAGATTTGGAAGCCACCAGCACTTCAGAGAACATATAGTCCATGTGTTTGAATAGGAGAGCTGAAGGGAGCCAGGAACTAAGGGTAGTAAATTGGAGACCTGTCAGCATTTGTTGTGTAGGAGAAAGACAAAAGTTTAGAAAGGTAGGAAAACCAGAAGGATGCTCCACAGAGAAGAGCTTCAGCAAGGCAGGAATATTCAACATTTTTGAGCCAAACTAAGTTTGGCTGCATATATTGGGAAAAAAAATCAAATTAACTGGCATAAACAAGATAGAGCTTTCCTTTTCATGTTAAAGAGTCTGAAGATAGACAAATATAAAAAATGCAGCTGCTAGTCAGCCTCATGGTATCATCAGGGACCCAGACCCTTATCTTTCTGCTCTACCACCTTCAGCACATGGCTTCTACCTCATGCCCCACAAGGTGGCTACTGGAGCTCTAGCCATCATATTTGCATTTCAGGAAACAGGAAGGAAGAAGAGCCAAACAACAGCACCTTCCCCATTCCCACTCCCCTGTTTACCACCTCACAGCTTTAGTGAGACATTTGCAAAGTAATACTCTGTACTCAATTGTGATTTTATTGTGAAGAGAAAGATAGAGGTAAGCTGGTAATTTATGTTGAATTATCCATACCATAGTTCTTTTGGTCTGTTTGGGTAGTTGGCAGTTTTATTGTATTTTACTAGGTACCTTGGTCACATGGTACAAACAGTGAAGCATGTTTTCTGTGCCCTGGGTTAATTTTGGAGACCAAGAGGAAAAAAAAATCCATGGTCTATCATCCAGTGAACTTGTGCTGCTGGTAATGAGAAAGTGAACTAGTGTTAAGTCACTCTGAGAACTTGCTGCTTTGAAAGATTATAGATTCCAGATAAGACATATGTATATTCAGAAACCCCCTAAAGAATCCATTGTTTGTGGGCTAGATAACAGTCTATTTATCTGTGGATATGAGGAGAATAAAGTGAGGAGCCATGATTGCCCTGTCACTGTCTAATGAGGCAGTTCCGACAGTTGCTTGGAAGTTAAAATGGCTCTGTCCTTCCGAAATGAGGGTGCTGTGGCTTGACTCTGAGACTGGGGCTTTTCTGTAATTACCAGGAGAGGAGAGCCCACACAAGCTGGCTGTAGGTTGGTTGGCCTGGGTTTTATTAATTAGTATTATTAATATTAATATTATTGCCTGCCTTTCATAAATAATCTTTTCTAACACTGAATAGAGAGAAAGGTAGTAGACCACCAGAATAGAAAGTACTGATCAGAATGAGTTGTGGATTTAGTTAAGAGTGGATTTTAATAATACTCCTTAAAAATTGTTTGGTATAAGGAAAAAAAAGTATATAAGCATATGTTATGAAAATGATGACAAAAATAATGAAAATAATGGCAACTGGAAATACCGATCAATCTCATTGGCCTTTTGTCTGTTTCCTGTTACTGCCATCACAAATTATGGGTATCCCCTCCTTTTTGAAAGTTCACATTATGCCACTTCACATTCACAATAGACCTACATTAGTAGGTCATGAAAGAAATCAGAAGAGGATTTTCCCTCTTACCAAAGGGGAAAAAAAGGCAAAAAGCAAAAACGGCATTCCGCACTTGTTTTTCATTGCGTCTTTTAAAGAGGCAGTACCCAGCTAGCAAGTAGAGCGCCGCCAGCTCCTTCCCCGGGAACTACACTCAGCCTCACTACACTCAGCCTCTCGCGTCAGGCTACCATAGCTTTGGACCCGTCTGTGAGCATATGCTTTCTATCTTAATTTATTTTGTGCACCTGTTAGCAAGATGTGTCCTAAGATCTCAGAAAAGCCTGAGACAGGTCACTTTTTGGATCTGGGAACACTAAAAAAAAAAAAAACCTCCATTGTAAATTATTTAATATTAATTGCCTTTTCACTTTATGCTGTTTTGGCTTGCAAACGGTTTTAAGGGAACCCTCTATTTTCAGATAGTGGGGAAAACCTGTGTCACAGACTGAGTGGCTTACAACAATAGACATTTATTCTCTCACAGTTATGGAGGCTCTCAGTCTAAAATCTAGCTGTCAGCAGGCCACATTCCCTCTGAAGGCTCTAGGATAGGGTCTGTCCTTCCAGCTTCTGGTGGCTTCTGGCATTCCTTGGCTTGTGGCAGGATCACTCCAGTATCTGCCTCCATCTTCACGTGGTTGTCTCTGTGCCTCTATTTTCTCTTACTGTCTCCTATGAGGACATTTAGGATTAGGGTTCACACTAAATCCAGGGTGATCTCATCTTGAAATCCTTAATGTGGCTAAATTCACAGGTTCAGGGACTAGGATTTAGGTACATCTTTGGAGGCCAGTGTTCAGCCCACCATTCTCTACCAGGTGTAAGGTATGGTGTAATTGGAAAAGATGTGTGCTGCCATGGGATTAAACACAAACAGGGCATCATCTGTGAAGTTGATGTTCTCTCTTTTTGGAGAAAATAGTTCTGTTTTGGTTTGTGTTATTTTTAGTCTGGTTATCCTGGAAGCAGCAGAGTTGAGGGCTCTGCCTTGAAGATTTGCAGTTCTAGAGAGTATGCTGCTGAAGAGGCTAATTAGGATGACTGTCTTCGATATAGGTATCCTTACCTACTTTTATTAGATGAGGAAACTGAAGCACAAAAAGGTGTAACAGTATGTTCAAGCACACCCAGCTTGACTGTAGGGGGGCTGGATTCTGAGGTACGTTTCTAACCACAGGCATACCTCAGACATAATTTGGGTTTGGTTCTAAACCATTGCCATAAAGTGAGTCATATGAGTTTTTGGTTTCCCAGTGAATATAAAAATTATGTTTACACTGTAGTGTGTTAAATATGCAATAGCATTATGTCTAAAAAATCAACGTGCATACCTTAATTTAAAAATTACTTTACTGCTAAAAAATGCTAACCATCATTTGAATGTCTGCAAGTCTTGATCTTTTTGCTGGTGTATGGTCTTGCCTTGATATTGATGGCTGCTGACTGACCAGGGTGGTGGCTGGTGAAGGTTGAGTCGCTGTGGCAAATTTGTTAAACAACAGTGAAGTTGGCCACATCAATTGTTCTTTTCACAATTTCTCTGTAGCTTGTGATGCTGTCTGATAGCATTTTACCTACAGTAGAACTTCTTCCAAAACTGGAGTCCATCCTCTTACCCGCTGCCACTGCTTGATCAACTAAGTTATGTCATATTCTCTGATGTCCTCTGATGTCATATTCTGTGATATCCTCTGATGTCATCTCAACAGTCTTCATGTTCTCTTCACCGGGAGTAGGTGCCATCTCAGGAAACCACTTTCTTTGCTCATCCAAAAGAAGGAACTCCTCATCATTCAAGTTTTATCTCAAGATTGCAGCAATTTAGTCACATCTTTAGACTCTACTTTTAAGTCTAGTTCTCTTCGTTATTGTCACCACATCTGCAGTTACTTCCCCCAGTGAAGTCCTGAACCACTCAAAGTCATCCACAAGGACTGGAATCAGCTTCTCCCAGTGTCCTGTTCATGTTGATATTTTCATCTCTTCCTATGAATCACAGATGTTCTTAATGGCATCTGGAATGGTAAATCCTTTCCAGAAGGTTTTCAGTAGACTTTGTCTAGATGCATTAGAGGCTCTAGCCTTACAAGATGTATCTCTTAAATAATAAGACTTGAAAGTTGAAATGACTCCTTGATCAATTAGTCACAGAATGGATGTTGTGTTGGCAGGCATGAAAACCACATTAATCTCTTTATACATCTCCATCATAACTTCAGGAAGACCTGATGCATTGTCAACAAGCAGGAATATTTTGAAAGGTATCTTTTTTTCTGAGCAGTAGGTCTCCACAGTGGGCTTAAAATACTCAGTAAACCAAGTTGTCAACCATGTGCGGTCATCTAGGCTTTGTTCTTCCATGTATGAAGCACAGGCAGAGTAGATTTAGCGTAATTCTTAAGGGCCCTGGGATTTTCAGAAGAATAAAGGACCATTGCCTTCAACTTCAGCTGTACTGGCCCCTACCAGGCGAGTCAAACCACCCTGACTTTAAAGGCAGGCTTTGGCTTCTCTCTGGCTATGAAAGTTCTAGATGATATCCTCTTCTGATAGAAAATGGTTTTGTTTGCATTGAAAATATGCTGTTTAGTGCCACCACCTTTGTCAGTGACCCTGGCTAGATCTTCTGGATGGTTTGCTGCAGCTTCTCCATCAGCACCTTGCTTCCTCACCTTGCGCTCTGATGTCATGGAGACGGCTTCCTGCCTTAAACCTCAGGAACCAACTTCTGCTAGCTTCAGATTTTCCTTTTCAGCTTCCTCACTTCTCTCAGCCTTCGAAGAATTGAAGAGAGTTTCCTTTGCATTCTTAACTTAGCTGTTTGGTGTAAGAGGCCTAGCTTTTGGCCTGTCTTGACCTTTACTGTGCCTTCCTCACCAAGCTTAATTCCAGTTTTTAAAATGACAGACATGCAACTCTCTTTTTCACTTGAATGTTGAGAGGCCACTGTAGGGTCATTAATTGGCCTGATTTCAATATCGTTGTATCTCAGGGAAAAGAGGAACTTGAGGAGGGGGAAGAGAGATGGGAATAGTTGGTTGGTAAAACAATCAGAACACAAATATTAATCAATAAAAGTTCTCTGTTTTGTGGTTTGTGGTGCCCCAAAACAATTAGAATAGTAACGTCAAGGATCACTGATCATAGTTCATCATAACAAATAATGAAAAGTTTAAAGTGTTTCAAGGATTACCAAAACATGACCTTAGAGACACAAAATGAGCAAATGCTATTGGAAAAATGGCACTGATAGATTTGCTTATTGCAGGCTTGCCACAGACCTTCAATTTGTAAAAAAACATAGTGTCTGTGAATTGCAATAAAATGAAGTAAGGTAAGGGAGATATGCCTGTTCTCAGTTTAGAAGGGATCTAGGTACCAAGTTAAGTGAGTTACTTGCTTTCACTTAGAACCAGGTTAAAATGCTACTGGGAAATACTAATATTCGACTCTTTCTCTGTGTTTCTTCGTTAAGGACAATACTTTTAATTTGTAAAGGATTAGGAACAAAAGATTCCCATCTATAGCAGTATTGCCTTTTAACCACATCTGCACATCACATTTACCAGGAATACATTTTGAAAATATAGTTGACCCATGAACAACATGGGTTGGAACTGGCTGGGTCCACTTATACACAGATTTCTTATAGAACACTACTGTAAATGGATTTTCTCTTCCTTATGATTTTCTTGATAACCTTTCTTTAGCTTATTAAAATTATAGCATGTAATAGCGGTAACATACAAAATATGTGTTAATTGACTGTTCTTGTTATTGGTAAGATTCTGTCAGTAGTAGGCTATTGATAGTTACGTTGTAGGGGAGTCAGAAGTTTTATGTGAATTTTTGACTGTGTTGGGGGTCATTGCCCCTAACCCCCACATTGTGGAAGGGTCGGATCTATAGGTACCCAGAATCTGTCCCTGGAGGTTTTAGGATCAGTAAATCTGTGGTTAGATATACACATCTGTATTTTAGGATAATTCTTTGTAATCTGATACATATCCTTGGTTGAGGACCACTGTTAAGCAGTTGTTACCCTGACCATGGAGTGTTCCTTTTCTTTAGTGAAAGAGATTCACAGAGTATAGTTTTCTAATTAGAGAGAGAGAATGTAATTGAGACATAGATATTTTTTTATTCTGCTATGAAATAACAAGTACATTTTCACTCCTCTTCCAAATTAAACAGCTCACCATCTAAAAAGAATTCTCCAAATCCCAGTATCCACCACAAAAACAGTGTGCAGAAGGATTCAGGCCCTTGGAAATAAAAAGGAAAGGAGGAAGTTGTCTTTATAGCATGCTTTAAAGCTGTATATGCTTTAAAGTGTATTCCTACTAAGACCAGAGCATTCCTGTTCAGTTAGAGAAACAAGGTTAAGTCTTTGATTTCTTCATCTGTTAACGGAATATGATCTTTTCAAATACACTTATTTTAACTATTTTTTAGTTTTTATAGTTTATGCTTCAATTTTAAAATAATGTCTCTGGACTAGGAGTGCTTTTCCAAGATAATTTGTGCAATAGTTACTGTTTGCTGAGGGGTTTTGCAAATATCAGTATAATATTCCTTATTTTATTGCTGTTGCCATGAACACTCATGTGCTCCCTCTTCTAAGATCTCAAGATATTTTAACACATTTTACTACTTTTCAGAACCGAGGTAGTCTAAAGTTGGGTTCAGAGTATATTGGAGAATAGATAGAACCTTTTCAACATCCCATACAGTGTTCTTAATAGCAAAATTCCATTTGGTAAGTTGCTTGTGTGACCATTTTGAGTGCCATCAGTAGGCACCTTTTATTACTTGAACAGAGTTGCTGACAGATTCATCTGTGTTTAAAAATACTCAATTTTGGACAGGGTTGAAATTTGGAATGTGGATCATATCAAGGAGGAGGAAGAATGGAATATTGGGAACTTGGGTGAAAGCTCTCAGCTCTGGTTTTACTGTAGCAGCTCTCCCACTCCCTGTGACTCCAAACCTGATTAAAGGACAACAGTAGAATAATTCAGACCTTGGCTAAGAGTTTAAAAATTGAAGGAAAGATCCTATTTTCCAACCCCATAAAATACCCACTTAAAGGCTTATTTAAATTTATATTTACTTAAATGTATAAACATTGTGCTATTTATAAGTCTATGGCCCGGTCTGCTAGTTGGCTTCTCTCATATATTAAGGCCTGCTCACTGAGTTTTTTTGAGGACCAATGGAAATGAGAGCATAGAGTCAATGCTAGGGTGTAAAAGGACACCTGTCTTTTTTCTGTCCCAAAAGCACTTCATGCTGCTAAATATATACAGTGGACAAGTCCATAGAAAGGGGATATATACCAAAATACTGACATTAAGGAAGTACAGCAGTAGGTGATTTTTGCCCCTATGTGTCTATTTTCCAAATTTTATATAATGTACACTTTGTTTAAAAAAGTAATATTCAGAGTTCTGAATACTATTTAATTGTTAGGAATGCAAACTGTATATAGTGTGATCCAAATTTTGTTTTAAAAATTAGATGTAAGGTTGATGGTTCCATGGGTGGTTGGATCATAAAGGAAATTCAACAAATGACCTAGTAGCTATTGTTATCTTTAGGTGGCACAGAAAATGATTTTTTTTGTTTTTGTAATGTTTTCCTATATGTAATAATTATTGCAAAATAAACATTTCACTAAGATTGTGGGGAGAATTGAAATTAGTTTGTTCATTGTACAGATATCAAATGTCTGTTCTCTCCCAGGCTCTAGGGATATAAAAAAGGAATAAAATATAATTCCTGTTCTTGAGGCCTCCACATTTAGTGGGGATGGAGAGATGACAAATTTGATCAAAAAATGGCCCCACTCCTGGTGATGGCTCAGTCAGTTAGGATTGATTAGGGCTCCTGCTTTACTCCTTTTTTTTCTTCTTGCAAATGATCCCATAGGGTCTTTGTTGCTAGGAAGCTTTCCAAGGAGATGGAAGGCTTTGCTTTTATTAGTTCTGGAGCTGAACAGGCAATTTTGGTTTTCTCTGCCCACCTCCACCCTCCCCATACACACACGTGTGTGCACACGCATGCACACAACTCAGGGATACGGTATGGTAACCAAGCCCCAGGAGTGCCCTTCCCTTTCAGACACATCGGTTGCTACCACACCCCCTCTGACGTTAGTCCCTCCTAATACATTTTCTTGAGTATGTGTTATCTGTCATTTTCTTGCAAATCATCTAGAATCTGCTAAACAATATCTGTTCGAGAAATGCTTTATCAGCTTTACAAAGTGCCAGTGATGTTGGTTTGGTGTATGTTTTGAGTATTTATCTGGTCAAGAAGGGAGGAGAATGGGCTTCTAAACTGTAACCATGGTTTTTGGGGCCCAGGCAGCTGTCAGGAGGAGTGTGATAAGAGAGTCATTCATTATCGGCTAAGACAAAACAGGTGCCTTATGTGTAGTGACAGATGAGAAACTGGAAGTCTTGGCTTTGGTAAAAGCCTTATTTAGGGGCGGGATGAGGCAGTCTTTAAAATGTTAGAAACAAGAGGCACCTGGGTGGCTCAGTCAATTAAGCCTCTGCCTTCAGCTCAGGTCATGATCTAAAGGGTGCTGGGATCGAGCCCCACGTCTGGCTAAAGCTCAGCCAAGAGTCTGTTTCTCTGTCTCCCTCTGACACCCCCACCCACCTTCTTGTGCTCACCCTTTCTCTATCTCAAATAAATGAAATCTTTTTTAAAAAAAGAAAGATGTTAGAAACAATTCTGTTAGTGAATGTAAAGCAAATTGGTGTTATTCAAGTTACTCACTAAAGCTGAGTAGCGGGTGGGTGTATGGTATGGAATTATGCAGAGATGGGCTGGGGTCCCCTTCACAGACTGAACCCCCACCGCCCTGCGTTGGCCCAACACCATTGGTGCCTGTGCTTTGTTTTCTAGGTAGCTGATGTGGATAGTCCCAATCAGCTATTAATTAATAGAGACATTTTCAGCTGAAGGTTGGCAATGACATGGGTGAGCTATAACTCTGAAAAATTATATTTTACTTTGCAAATGTGCAGCTAGCAGCTAGACAAGAATAGTAAGACACCTCTAAGTAACTGTATATGTGAGATATTTTGTCTAACTAGACTAGAAATAGAAAAGTTTGCTGAATTAGACTTGAGAACAATCCTAATCAGACCTTTATGAAGGTCCACATTTGGAAATGTGATGGTAGGTGACTTATCTCAGGTCTTACAGCCAAGTTCTGTCAGAGTCTTCTAATGGATACCCAGACTAGTGACCTTTCCACTACTCTGTGCAGCCTTTATGTGATTAATACCTTCTTGGAAGCATGTCTCAGGCCAAAATCCCAGAGGCTTGCTCCTAGGCCCCATGTGTCCAGAGTAACTGGGGACCCAGGTTGTTTGTAAAATGAGGGACTTGAACTGCATGATGGGATCCTGGCCCTATTCCTGTTTGGGAAGTGGTCTGAGCGTACCTGTCTCGTCAGGATGTGCCCTATGTTTGACGTATGTTTTCTGTATACTATAATGAAGCCCAAGTATTCCTGTAGTTTTCACTCTAGTAGGATAGAACCAGAGAAGCCTTGTATCTTTCCATGCCTCCTTCATGCATGCTTATGAGTGTGTGCTTATACAGCAGAATAATCTCATGACTCCCAGTCTTTTTTTTTTATTATTTTATTTATTTATTTGACAGATCGCAGGCAGAGAGAGAGAGAGATGGGGAAGCAAGCTCCCTACCTAGCAGAGAGCCCGATGTGGGGCTCGATCCCAAGACCCCGGGAACATGACCTGAGCCGAAGGCAGAGGCTTTAGCTCACTGAGCCGCCCAGGCGCCCCTCATGACTCCCAGTCTTGATAATGCTTCACCATATTGACAACATGAGTTAAGGAGAAAGGGTAGAATCCTTGAACCTAAGGTAGCTTTTTAGTGACCTTGCTCAGACAGAGCTGTTCTGTAAGAAGTGCTACAGAACAAGAATTGTCAGACATGAAAGTGGTGGTAACTAACCCTGTTTGTGTTACAGGCCATCCGTGTTCATAGAGGATAAAGCAGTAGACACTCTGGCTTATCTTAGTGATGGGGATGCTCGAGCTGGATTGAATGGACTACAGCTGGCAGTGCTGGCCAGGTTAAGCTCTAGGAAGATGTTCTGTAAGAAAAGTGGGCAAACCTATTCTCCCAGTAGAGTTCTGATCACTGAAAATGATGTGAAGGAAGGTCTCCAGAAATCTCATATTTTATATGACCGAGCAGGTAAGTAACAGAAAGTGAAAAGAGGGGAACTTTAATGAAATAAGTTGTATCTACACATTCCCATCCCAGACTTGGCTTTCAGCTGAGTTCAGAACATGAACTTCATTCTCAGTTGGATCTCCATATTGGTAATTGAATTAAACCTCCAACTCAGAGCCTGATCTCAAAGACCTAGCTTCCTGATCAATCTTATGAGAGGCACAGAGCAGAAGCTATCCTGATAAGAACTGAGAAGAGTTTTCGTGTTTAAAATTGCAGGCTTCAGACCTGCCTAGTAAGGTAGGTAGGTATTTTTTCCATTATTCTCTGGTAGTGCCTTTTAAGATAAAAATATTTTGAAAGTTCCTACGTTCACAGTTGACAGTAATCTTTGTGATCATTTATAATGGCAGTAATAACAAGACTTTTGCAGCAAGTGACTTAGTTCTATTAGTTTAATGAGAAGTAAAGTCCATAATTTCTAGAGTCCCAACTAAAAATGAAATTTATGTGGATCTTGATGTGATGTTTTTGTTTGTGATAGCTTTTTTAAACAATTTTTCTACATACACTTAACGTATTTTTGTAGAACTGTGTTTACAGATAACAGATTTAAAACAAACTCTTACTAGATCCGTGACCTGGCAATATTAAATGTCATAAGCACAGCACAGTTGTATCTTTTTATAAAAGGGGTGGGTGGTGAAGATTAGCATATGGTAGATTAGGCTGGACTCTGGGGCTTGAGTATTTGTGACTCTGGATAGAGAATCTGCAGTAACTGAAATTCCATACCTTTAAAAGTTATGCAAGTAAAGGAAGCTGATCGTTGAACATTCCAGATATCACATAGGCAGTACTTTGCCTACAATATTCTGAAATGCTTTTTGATGATGGAGAATAGGTCTTACTGCTTAGAGCAGTGGGGTGGAGGAGCTTAAGAATGACTTTGGATTCTGGACACTGCCTCCTGATGAGCAAAACACTGTGACTTTGGGCAAGTGGCAGAAGCTATTCAGCCTTAGTGTGCCTCAACTGATTGGGAGCTGGGTGCGTGGGAATACTAATAAGTACTATAGACACATTATTTAGGGACTCGTTAGAGGCATTTAACAAACAGTCCTGTCTCCTCTCTGATGTGAACATGCCTCTCGGCAAGACCTCTCCTGGCACAACCCAAAGATCTCTGGTAGCCAGCTGTCTGTGCTCCTGAATGTCATGGGAATGCTGGGAAAGTCTGAAACGTATTCTGGACATAGAGCTTCACTTTACTTTTGGCCAAATACACGAATGGGGGATATGAACAAAATTTAAAATTTTAAGAGGTAAAAACATTCCCACATGCTGGATTCTCTGTCGTTTTGGGGGTTTCAGCAACAGGTATCTCTCTCCCTTATACGTGTTCTAAAGGAGACTCTTCATTTTGACTATATGAATTGGAACTGTTCTTTCACATTTTATCAGACTGCCATTTAAAAATCAAAAGGCTGTCATTTAATATAACACTAGGTAACATTGAATATTGGAGCATTTTATATATGTTGTCCTTTTTTTTAAGTCTTAAAATAGCCTTAGGAGGTAGTTATTAATAGTGTCTCCATTTTACAGATAAAAAGCTTGCCTTAGTTCACAAAGCAAGTGATAAAACTCATCCTCAACCACAGATATAAGACTAGTTCCTAGGACTATGTCCTTCCCCACTGTTGGTGCTACCTCCTTGCCAGCCCTCCTGGCCTGAGGTCACCAGTTCCCTGCTAGAGCATGTTCACTCACACACAGTAACGCACACTCACGTGAGTACACTCACAGACACCCATATGCACACAGTGGATGTCAGACATGTCTAGTCCTAGGATTTCTACTTCTCGAGGCTCACATTCCATCCAAGGGAGCCATGCGCAGTGGGGATCACTTTTTCAATAGCTCTGTGCTGCCCCTGGAAGAGCTGGGGACAGTGGAGGCTGCCTGGTGTCAGGCCTTGAGAACCCATACATTATACAAGTCCTACACTTACTGTGACTGTGGCCCGCCCCCTCCGTTACCCCACTGGAGTGTAGCAGCACGACCGTGAATCTGTAGACACTCATAAATACAGTTCAGATCTTAGAGAATTGTTCTTTTCTGTGTTCCATAAATAGGGATGGTAGAAGCATTGCCCTGGAAACTTGCTAGCTTATACTCCTGGGCCTTTTTTTTTTTTTAAGATTTTAATTATTTATTTGACAGAGATCATAAACAGGCAGAGAGAAAGGAGGAAGCAGGCTCCCTGCTGAGCAGAGAGCCCGATGCAGGGCTCGATCCCAGAATCCTGGGATCATGACCTGAGCCGAAGGCAGAGGCTTAACCCACTGAGCCACCCAGGCGCCCCACTCCTGGGCCTTTTTATAACTCTGGTGAGACAAAAATCCCCAGCCCCAAGATTTTAATTATTTCATGTCATAGTTACCCACTTCTAGGATCCAGTAACTAGCTCACATATTTCTGTATTAGAGTGAAGAAATTTCTAAATGAGCACAGGTTCTCTGCCATGCATTGAGGTCAGGGTTTTACATAATGGTGAAATTTTAAGTTAAAAAATTTTACATGATAAGAGCAAAAATGGAAGCTAGCATAGAGTAACATCTAACACTTACATGTTTCTGTAGTGCTTACTCCATACCAGGCATACATTATTTAAGACTCAGAATCCTAAAAGCCAGCTAGTCTTTAATCCCCATTTTACAAATGAGCTGCCTGAGGCAGAGAGAGGATCAGTAACATGTTCTTAGTCACGTAGCTAATAAGTTTGGTGCTCACATCCAGGCTACCTGGCTTTAGAGCCCTTGCTCTTCATCATTATTCGCCTCTCATCTTCGACCTACAGTTAAAAGGTATAAGTCAGTGAATAAGTTTGTCAGGAAGAGTCATTGCCACCTCATTTACATTTCACAGAAAGTGGTGCGAAGCAGCTTCTTTCATCTCCCACATATCTACAAGGTGGCCAGGCCTGTAACTGGGGCCAGGACCTTGTGGATTTCACCCAGAACCCTTTCCTAGCCAGTCTCCGTGACAATGTGACTTAGCTAGGAAGCCTAGAGATAGATGACAAGTCCATTTGTCCACAGGAATCTGCTGGCTGGACTAAAAACCACTGATCTGCCCTCTTCCTGAATGAGAGGTGTTCAGGCCCCTACAGTCAGCCTCCTGGGTCTTTCCACCCTGGCAGGCCAGCATCTTGTCTCATGCTGTCTTCAGAGGAAGGCCAAGGATGGTCCTACCAGCATGGTCAGCTGGAGAGGGACTTGCCCCTGGGGCCCCAATGCTGTGCAAAGCAGGTCATGGTTTCTCTGCCCACCTTGGTGCTTCCCTGGAAGGACTAATGCGAAAAAGAATTCCCCTGCTTTTTTTATGAAGTGACTATTCTCTCCTCAAACTTAGGGAAGAGTTGATGGTCAGAAAATCCTGAAATTTCTCTTCTTAAATATGTCTTTTTAAAGCACATTTCACTGATTTGTTTACATGTGAATCCTGGGTGAAAAGTGGGGGGAAACCCAAGTGGTGAGTGGGGGGCTGTAGTGCTTTCAAGGTGAAAGCTCTTAGTCCATGTGTCAGCCCTTCTGAGATCCTGCCACATGAAGGTCCCTGTACCAGACTTAAGTGACCACAGCCTTCAGATACCAGAAAGACAGCTGGAAAGGACACTGAGGAACAAATGGGCCATCTATAACAGCTGTCCTTGTCATTGACTGTCCATCATCATGGCTCCAACCAGGCCCGGGGACAGTTTCCTCAAAATGACAGTAGGGGCACATAGAAACAGAACATCAGATTAGTTCCCTCCAGCTCTTGTCTGTGGCAATCCACGGAGGTCCAGGAGAACCAGCTCTCCATATGCGGCTCTTCTTGTCCCCGCCCCAGGTCTCTGCTCGTGTTCAGCACAGGCAGCACAGGTACTCCAGCAGCCTCCTGCTCTGAAGCTGACCAGGTTATGGGACAAGCCCACAGGCCCCACAGGGAGCTTCTCTGGTCTCCAGCATCCCCCACTGGTGCCATTGCACCCTCCTGCTGAGCAGCTTGAGGATAGCTGTCAGACTTCACTCTCCACGGGCTTTCCTAGGTCCCTTATTAGGGCTTCCTTAAAATCAACCAAGTGGAGCAAACCTATGGCTTAGATGAGCCTCCTATGGGCTCTGTGGATTTCCTCTTCTGCCCATAATCGAGCACGTGCTTTTTGTGTCATCTAGGAGAAGAGCATTACAACTGCATCTCTGCGCTTCATAAGTCAATGCGGGGCTCAGACCAGAGTGCCTCCCTCTATTGGCTGGCACGCATGCTTGAAGGAGGAGAGGACCCGCTGTATGTGGCAAGGAGACTGGTGAGGTTTGCCAGTGAGGACATAGGTGAGTGTTCCGGGAAGGCCCGGCCCCTGGTGTTCACCAGAGTGTGGCTTTTTGTGTGCTGAGTGGGTGGGCCGGGCAGAAATGCTGACTGCTTTGGGGCCTAGGAGTTTCCTGGGACCATGTGGACAGGTAAGAAGAGAAGACAAGTATGAACTGACTGGTTTATTTCTTGGCATCGTGTATGTGCTTTTGAGTGGTTGTATTCTGAAGTCATTATCTGTTTCCTCTTCAGGAGTGCTTTTCCTAACATGGGTATTGAAATAAAAGAAATGTTTTAAATGCTTTGCAGTCATGTTCAGGTTTTCATTGGACAGCCCCTAAAATAGAACGGGAAGGTTCTGGACGCTAATGAAAAGCATTAGGAAAACATTTCTTTGATATAGTACGTGTGTTGTTTTGTTTTTAATGTGTCTGTTTTTGTGACTGTCTGGCCTTAACCCCTCATGTTTGTCATTCATACTCTCATATTTTTCCTACCACATGTAGTTTTTAATCCATGAAGAAGCAGTTCTTGACACCACCAGTAAATGTTTCTCAAATAAGTTAATGAGATCAGAGGAGAGTCTGTTCTGATAAATGGGATTTTTCTGGTCAGTGACATCTACAGGCAGTGGTGATCTCTGGTCGCATCGGCTCATAGATGGGTCTGGGTGGGAGTGTGCATTATGACTTAAACTTTCCTTTGTCTTTCCGTGTGTGTGACAGGTCTGGCAGACCCTTCTGCATTAACACAAGCAGTTGCTGCCTACCAAGGCTGTCATTTTATAGGCATGCCCGAATGTGAGGTAAAGTAATCAGCTCAGTTCTTTGCGTATCACTTCCTTTCTCTTGTGCCATGTCCCTTCGTGGATTTGAACATGTGTCCTGCCATCACCTTTAATGTACAGGCCCACCAAAGAAGCTGCTTGGCTTTTCAACTCCCATTTTGGAAGCTTAGACTCTAGAGGGGAGACCTTACATATCAACAAGGTCATGTTTTGAAACTTTTTTATAGTTGTGGTTTCAAAGGAAGTGCTCAGCCCTTTCCTGGGGCAGAAGTATTGAAAGCGCTAAACAGGAAGTTTCTATATGTTCACCCATAACCAGCAGCTTCATATTTATGTTTTATATGTTGGGGTTTTAAGAAAAAAAATCATGTAATAAAATTCTTCTCTTTAACCAAAAAAAAAACTAAATCTTTTTCAACCTCTTACCTCCTGTAGGAATTTCTTCTCTCCATCACAACTGGTTATTTTGGCTGTAGGTAGAAAAGGAGGATAATAAAAGCATAATGAGAATCTTTTCAGAATTAAGTAGGGATGTCATAAAATATTCTAGAGGACAGAAACTTTCTGGCACCTTCAGTAATGTTTTCTTTTTGTCCTAGGTGCTTCTTGCCCAGTGTGTAGTCTATTTTGCCAGAGCCCCGAAGTCTATTGAGGTGTACAGCGCCTACAACAACGTCAAAGCATGCCTGCGAAACCACCAGGGGCCCCTGCCCCCCGTCCCGCTGCACCTGAGGAACGCGCCCACCAGGCTGATGAAGGATTTGGGCTACGGCAAGGGCTACAAGTACAATCCCATGTACAGTGAGCCTGTGGATCAGGAATACCTGCCGGAGGAATTGAGAGGAGTCGACTTCTTTAAGCAAAGGCGATGCTGACTCTCGTAGGCTTTGACAGCAGAGGGATGTGTCTGTTTTTTAAGGAGAGCAAGAGTAACAGAGTTGTGGAGTCGGTTGCCCAGTGGAAGTTAAACGAGACCAACATTTTGTGCCAGAAATGTCAGAGTTCCTTAGGTGGAGGCACACGTACTTCAGCTAAATGTGTAACATTGAAATTGTGTTCATTTGCACTCTGTGCAACGGTTATGCTTATGAAAATATCTGGCAGCTTTGTGCAATGAATTAATGTTATAAGGAATTATCTATTTTGTCATAGTATTTAAGTCATAATGTCATTTCAGAATTCAGTTCTGTAGGATTTTTTTTTTTCTTTAAAAGATGTATATTCAGGGTAGTTTGAATTGGTAAAAAAATGTAATTGTGATTTAATACTGCATAGTGTTTTGGGTATTTTTTTTATATGCAAAGGTCTTATGAGCCAATAAAACTATTTCAAAGTACTCTTCAATTCTTTCACGTCTTTCCCACCTGGCATCTTAGCTACCGATATCTGTCACCATCACATGTTGGTAGGTAAATACTGTGAAAGAAAAATGCCCATAGGTGAGAAGGTTGGAAAGCTTAATGAGAAGCTTGTGGATCTTAGTAAAAATCCATTTTAAGTTTTAAAGGAATACGTTAGAGTTTTAAGTGGCTTACAAAAGAATCCAGTAGTCTCTTCCTCCAGTTTCTTCTTGCAGCTCCGTGTTTCTAAATGATGCACTCCTGTTTTACTTTTGTGATTCCTAAACGTAAATACCACACACGTGCACACACAGCTTTGATTCCTTTGCAGCTATTTCTGATTCTTCCCAAACTACTTAATAGTCATCCACAAGAATCGTCCCTTCAAGTAATCTGTCAGTTCTGTTTCCCTCTCCCTCTCCCCCAACCTGGTGTGATTCCTCCAGGAACGCACTTCCTTCTGTCCAAGCGCTGCACAGCTGATGCCTGGGGACTCCACTGCCTTTCTCCTACACGAGGATTCCTGTTCTCTCCATAGCATACCAGCCGTCTCAGCTCATCCCAGCATTTCTGTACAACCTATGCTTTAGTAGTTTGACCAGGCTGGAGCGACAGTGACCTCACATTCAGCAGGCCTGGTGTGTGAACTCCCCTCCTCGATCTAGGCATCTCCCTTGTACCTGCCTCACATGTTCTGGTTGCGGAGTCCAATGCTTGCCTTTTTCTCCTGAGGGGATCCACATGCTTTAAGAGCTTTATGGAACGAGGATGCATGGGAGGCAAAATACTTCTAGCTCTTAAGAATCTAAAAATACCTTTATTCTACCTTCAGACTTGCCTGATAGTTTGGGAATAAATTCTAGGTTGGAAATTACTTGTCAGTTGTCTTCCTCTTCCCGATGTTGCTATCGAGAAATTTGAAGACATTCTGATTTGTGACCTCAGCAAGCTGATAGAATCTTCTCTCTTCCTACTTTTTGAAATGTTCACAGTGATTTTACCAGGTTCTGGGTGGACCCTTTCAGTCTAGAAATTCATGTCTTTCAGTTTTGGGAAAGTTTCTTTCTTTATTAATTTACTAAGTATTGGGTACTTGCCTCATGCTAAGCACTCTTGTTGGGAACACATCAGCCAAGGAAAAACAACATCCTGTGCTCATGAAAAAGATAGTATGAAAAATTGTATTTTAATATGTCCACGGATGATGAGTGCCACGAGGGAAATAATCAGGGAACTGAGCTAGAAAGAGTGAGGAGATGTCATGATTTTATTTGGAGTAGCCAAGGTAGACTTTGTCAAGAAGAGAATATTTGAGTCAAGAATTAGAGGAAGTGATTATGCCATTCAGGGATAAGGGAGAGCATTCCAAGCAGAGGGAACAAGTACAAAGGCCCTGAAGAAGGAGGGTGCCTGGCTGGCTCAGTGCTACCAGGGAGGTGAGTCTAATTGGGATGGAAGGAAGGAAGTAGTGGAAGTGGAGAAGAGATGATGGGGGTTTGGATTAATGTGGCACCTTCCCAGTCCTGGGAAAGACTGGCTTCTACTCAACGATTCTAGCAAAGGAGTGTCACGGTGTCTTATGTTTTGTAAGGATAGCACTCGCTGCATTGTTGAGGGCAAAGCAAGGAGAAGGGGAATCGGAATTTGCAGTGCTCCGGTGGAGGAGGTGACAGGATTGGTGGGAGCAGGCATGGGGAGGAGTGGTGTGATTAGGAATATGCTTGAAAGGAGAGTGCATTTCCTCACCTCCATTTTCCCCGAGATTGGCCCTCTTGAACTGGTGTTTGTGTCTTCCCTCCTTGTTTCTCATCCCTTTGTCTGTTTGCTCTACTTCCTGGGAGATACAGAAAATTTACTTTCATCCCTTCATTTTTACCATCATCACATTTTAAATTTCCAAGAGCTCACTTTTAATGTTCCCCTTTGTTTTGGGGGGAGTAGCCTGTGTTTGCTTACTCATTCGTGTGATGACTGCTTATCTCCCTAAGGATATTAAATTTGTTTTTAATTTTCTCCCTACATACTCTCTTCCATGTTATCTTCTGTTTGTTTTGGTCTCTTTCAGACTGAAAGCTCTGAGCCCTTGGTGGGAGTGGACTTCGATCCTTCAATCCGGAAATCGTTGAAGTCGGCATCTTTAGGTTGGTTAGGACCCCAGAGAAACTCTTCTCTTCTCCTGCTGAGTAGGTCAAGATTGGCTCCCTGCATTCTGGGTGCCATGTAGGTAGTCATCTTATAGTGATCAGTATGTCTATGTCCCCTTGATCTCTGAATATGAATCAGTAGCCAGCAAAACCCCCCACTCCCCTCTCTCTTTGGGTCTAGTCAGAGATTTCCCCAGTCACCTGGAATAAGAGAGCATACCTGCCACTGCCCAAGCCTTTGAGACATCTGCCACATGGATCAGGTGGGTTTTTGCCTTTCCCCACCAGGATCTCCCAAGTCTGTTACCATTTGCCCATTGTCTTCACAACCTCCAACATTGTGTTGCCATTAACTCTTGTTCTCTGTTCTCTGCCATTTTAACAGCTGATGATTTTTAAAGATTACTGTAGTTTTTGGAGGGAATGGAGGTCCTTGAGAAAAAAATTAGATGTAGGTTCAATCCATCATCTTTATGGATATTTGGATATTTAATTTAATAAAGATACTTACAGCTTACAACCACAGGAAGCAATTCCAACTCAAGACCTGAGGAGGCAAGGGGAGAGAGCTCAGGGGAAACGCTAGGACTGCCTTCTGACCAGAATGGTGGCTGTATGTAGAAGAAGAAGAGCTCAGCAGCTATTGTACCTCTTGGCAGAAATAGGGGAGCAAAATACAGGAAAGGGAAATGAATAGCTTAACCTCCCTCCTGCCCTCTGATCTCTTGCTGGTGCCTCCCATTGGCAGGACCTACTGAAGTTTCCCTGGTTAGGAAGCAGCGCAAGATAGGTGGAGAGTCGATTTAAAGGAATAAGTGATGAACACTTAGAATGGCCAGATCTCTGAAATAAGAGATAACAACAACTGTATTTGAAAAGAAAATTCTGCAAGATTTTTTATATATGCCTTGAGAACCAGAAAGAATAATTTGAAAAATTAACAATGGAGTCTAGGAAAATGGTTCAATGTTATCGATACATGAAAATTAGTAGATTCTGGACAACTAACTGTAGTCAGAAAATATACCAAGAAACATATCCCATTCTCGGTAACAGCCTTAGTCTGTGAGGAGCAGCAGGACCAGAGTGAAGAAACTGCCATACTATTGAGATTGAGAAAAGTTGAACAATAGGAGAGGCAACATAATTTTATTAAGCTTGTTTTCATATTCGCATCATGCTTGGCATTTAGAATGTGATCAGTACATATTTGTTGAATGATAAATGAGTGAATAAAAAAACTTTCACCTAGCTATTTATGTATGTGTCTTCAACTGGAGGTCTGTCCATGATACTTCTGTCCACCAGGAGTCAGGCTTCAGCTGTGACAGATGAGCCCATGTTTCAGAACTTCCTCCCAGCTCCCCTGGGACGGGTGAGCTCACTATTTAATAGCCTCATATACTAATAAATAGGTTTTAAAAGAACTTATTTGTCAGATTATAAAAGTAGCCAGGGATCGTTGCAAAAAAGATACAGGAGTGGAGGCAGCAACAGCAAACAAAAAAAGAACATACACAGGCACAGAGAAAAAATTATAAAAATCAACTTTAATCTTTGTTCAGGGATAATTGGTGTTAACATTTTAATAGATGCCCTCTGGGTATTTTCCAGTGTGTGTATGTGTGTGTGTGTGTGTGTTTGCGCACACGTGTGAGAACTGGGAGCATACGCCATCTGCTCTACAGCTTGCTTTTTCTCACCTCACCATATGATTTTTCACATCCCGAAATTAGTCTCTTAGCATCTAAGTTTTCATGACTGCCCACAGAGCCCCCTGGGGGCCACACATGCCTTGTGCCGCACGAAACCAGCTGTACCATCCACACAGTGGGCACCTCAGAACGGAGATCCAGCAACCACCGGAGAAACCTATTCTCTGGGTCTCGAGCCACTTCCTTGATGTCCCTTGCCAGCCCTGAACTCTCTGTCCCAGGTCTTTCCCTGGACCTCAGCACACGCCTTCCCCTGTGCTCCGGGCTGTGCCATCCAGCCAGGCAGGAAGGAAGGAGGGCAACTGTCTGATCCCGCGCCCTCAGCCCCTCCTTCCTAGTGCTTGCAATCCTTCCGTGCTGTTTCTCTGCTCTCTGTGTGAAAACAGGTCCATGGCCTGAGCCCCACCTCCTCCTCAGCTCCACTTCCCCCACACTCCTGCTCCAGTGCCCCCCACCCAGGTTCTTTCTGCACCTCCACCAGTGACACAGGGTGAAGAGCGTGGCCCAAAGTCCTGTCTGCTTGGGTTCGAATTCTACCGGGGCCTCTTCTCCACTCTGTCACCTGGGTTTTCATCCTTTTCACTTTTCTCCTCTGTAAAATAGGGATACAAATATTATCTAATTAGGATGGGGATCACCTTATTTAAACAACATATTGCTGAGAGCAATGGTGGGTGTCACAAAGAGCTAGCTAGGAGCATCACTCATTCTGATCTCAGCTGATAGATACATCACTGTCTTTAGAAGGCCCTTAGATCCCACAGGCGAGTGAGGTCTAGGAGATGCTCCCACTGCCCAGGAACTTTCGCCTGCCGCTCTGTGAGCGCTTGTGCTTTTCCAGGGCTGCCGCGGACCAGCTGGACATCACTCTGCTCCTCTGGGCGTGCAAGGTGAGCAACTGGGGCCCAGGCCACTGGCATCCTCTTTCATTTCCTTCCCTGAGGGGCCGGCACTCAGCTAGGGAGACTAGCCCAGGGGCAGCGCAGGGTTGCAGTCTTCCAAGGACGCTTGACACTTATTTTTGGCTGGTGTCAATAATTGCAAACGTGTACCGACTGCTATGTGTTGGACGCTATTCAAAGTGGTTTACATTCATGATCTCAATTTCCAAAATAACTCTCTGAACTAGTATTGTTATTGTGTCTATTTTAAATAGGAGAGGACTTCGTGCCGGGGGCAGGGCGGGGTTGAGGGGGGCGCCTGGATAGCTCAGTCAGTTAAGCATCTGCCTTCAGTTCAGGTCATGATTCCACATTCCTGGGACTGAGCCCGCATCAGGCTCCCTGCTCAGCGGGGAGTCTGCTCCGCCTGACCCTCCTCTCATGCTCGCTCGCTCTCTCTCTCTCTCGCAAATAAAAATAAAATCAGAAGGGAAGGGAAGGGAATGGAAGAGAGGCAAGGAAGGAAGGAAGGGAAAGAAGAGGACTTTAGGTGGTTAAGTGACTGCAGAGTGACAGATCCAGGCTTGGAACCCATGTGGTCTGGCCAGCTTTTCGACTCTCGTGTGCCTCAGAAGAGACATTTGCTGTTCTTGTTTAAACCCCAGAATGTCTAATTCCGTCAGTCTGCGACGAGCCCTAAGAATTTGTTTCTAATGAGTTCCCCCAGCGATGCTGTTGCTGCTGGTCCGTGCTGACCACACTCGGACAGTTGCTGCACCATGCCACATTCCCAGCCATCAATACTCTAGAAGAGGGTTTTCAATGGCAAACACACTTTTTTCAGACTGAGGGTAAAATTGCCATGTTTGTCTTCCCCCAACCCCTGCCCATTTATCTTGCCTTTATTGCTCCAGTCAGTGACTTACGAAGCCATGCAGCCTGTCCAAAGTCCCCATGCCAACTGGGCCTGCCTCCCTTCTCTCCCCGCTTTTCCCTCAGCTCCTTCATCAGCCAGTGTGGCTGGTTTAAGTCCTCCACACTTGAAATGGGTACATGAGTGGGGCCACAGGGCTGCTGGGCGTCATGCCAGCCAGGCAGGTCCGGGGGCAGGGCAGCTGAAATCCAGAGGAAAGGGCCTCCGTTTCCGATTCTCAGGGAAGTGCCACACGGGCTGGTGAGGCTCTTGAGGAAAGATGGATTTGGGCGCAAGATGACTGCTGTGTTTCTTGCCTATCTTGATAAACTTTTAGCTTCTACTGAAAACATGGTTTTTCCCTGACTCGGCTCCTTCCTGCGGAATGAGATGTATGGACTTGATCTTGTAGCCAGGAAATTCCCTGCTTGGCCGGGCACCTCCTCACTATTACAACGAGCCGAAACAGGTATTGTGATGAGAGAGTCTCTCGCTGGGCCGAGAGCATGGAGACAGTCAGAACTGAGCATGGATATAGGAAGTGAGCACAGGCGGAAGAGGCCGTGTGCCTCGGGTGGGGTTGTACCCCGGTTAAAGGCAGCTCTGAGGAAACCAGCATGCATGTGGCCATCTGCTTGGGCAACCTGCAAAGTTGCAGGGCTGGTGTTGCTTTACTGTGAGTGGAAGTTACGTAACCAGCAGCCCATGACCACAATATTATTTTCTGAAGCGGCTAGCCTTTGAGTTGGGATCCTACATCTCTTCCATTAATTTTTTTGAAGTCTTGCCCCAAGAGCCATCAAAAACATGAAGTCCTCGCTAAACTAACCAGTTAGAATCCACTGCTCTTTCCTCTGCTTACGTCACACCCGCCCGCCAACATTGCCTACAGTCTGTCTTTTGGGTGATGGATGAGAAGCCTGCTGAGGGCAGTCAGAGCGCTGGTCATGTTAGCCTCACAACATCTGGCTGGCTCCTAGCAGGCTTTTGGCAAGCATCTGTTTAGTTGACTTTCTTGCTAGAGAAGATGGTGATATCCAAGAGGAGGCATCTTCCCATCACCGATGGTGCAGGTATGAACTTGCCCTAGCTCAGGGCAATGCATCTGGCTTGCTGGACTCCTGTAAATGCCTGGGAGGGATGGTGTCCTCTAGGATAGGTATGAATTTTCCATTTCTGCACTAAAAACAGAGCCCATATCCCTTTTGCAATATCTTTATTGAAGCAATAACCTGATTGCAAAGTCAGTGTTCTTGACCTTTCTGTGATGTCTTAATGGAGCAGAATAAAACTATAAAATTAACGTGATTGAGGTGGTAATTCATAAAACACATTCGGACGACTTCTGGAATCACAGAATATTAATCAGCCTCTCTAAACCTCTGTCTCCTTATCTCTTGAAGGAGGGTAGATTATAATATTCTCTAAAAACTCAGGCAGTTTGCAGATACCTCCTTGTTATTCACATCATAAAACCACTGAAAGGAAAGTCCCTCTTTTGCTGATGAGTCACTCAAAGTGTACATTTTAGATCTTTCTCGAATTCTTCAATGGCAGGCAAATGAGATTTGGAGACAAAGCCATTGTGCAGTCTCTGGCAAGTCACATATTCTTTGGGGCTCTGTTTTCTCAGCTTTCGAGTGAGTGTAACAGTGGGTACTGTGCTCATTTTGACTTTGGACAATTCTTATGCAAGTCATTAAGACAACACAGTTCAACTGTCGATAAAGTCGAGGGACTATTTTTTCTTTTGTCCACTGATAGATGAAAGTGTTAAGAAATATTAGCAAGTTTCAGAGGTCTCTTGCCATGAGAGAATGTTTTCATCAGCATGCTTAATACACAGGAATGGAAGGAACTCCAGAAAACTGAACTCCCATCTCCCGGGCTCCCTGTCACTCTGTGGTATCGACCACTTTCTCTCCCCTAACGGCCCTGAGCAACCACAGATGGGAATGAATTTCTGCTCTTCTTTGTCCTTGTCTCCCTTGGCAACGTGAGCAGAAGCTCTCCTTGCCCATCTGCCTCCACCTTCCCTTTCCCAGAATCAGAACCTGGTGGTGGTTTGGAACTCAGGAGGATGAGACCTGAGCATCATATCAGGAACTTCTCTTCTAGTTTCTCCTGTCCTATGAGTGTCCCAGCAGCACTGGGCGGGGGGGGGGGGGGGGGGGAGGGGGGGGGGGGGGGGGGGGGG